>LNAC01000144.1:3106978-3255907 GCA_002007465.1 Ailurus styani | reverse complement strand
CCTCGATCCCAGGACCCTGGGATCATGACCTGAGCCGAAGGCAGAGGCTTTAACCCACTGAGCCACCCAGGCGCCCTCTTCTGTATTTTTTTAAGAGATGGAAGCTAGATCAGTATTATAATGATTTTGTTTAGAAAGAAGGAATTTAGAGGTTCCTTTTAATTCTTTTTAAAGCTCCTGCTGTTAGATCTGTTGAAATTCAGTGTCAGTGATCAACAAGAAGGCCAATTCAGTTGCTTTGACTTGAAAACAAAAAACATGTTTCCCAGACACAACCTCCTGTCATTTTTGGTAGTTCAGGACTATGCTCATATATGAGCTCTAGAGCATATATATATATATATATATATATATATATATATATATAACATATATATATATATTAAAGATTTTATTTATTTGTTTATTTGACACAGAGAGAGATTACAAGTAGGCAGAGAGGCAGGCAGAGAGAGAGGAGGAAGCAGGCTCCCTGCTGAGCAGAGAGCCAGATGTGGGGCTCCATCCCAGGACCCTGAGATCACGACCTGATCCAAACGTAGAGGCTTTAACCCACTGAGCCACCCAGGCGCCCCTAGAGCATATATTTTTAAGTTTGCAAAATTGTAGTAGCATGAGATAAGGTACTTTAGATTGCAAATATATGAGTTTCAAATTTATACTAATGTCTGCTTCAGTTTCTGTGTACATAGTCCAGAATTATTGCTAGGAAAGGGGAGATGGGAGTTAACTACAGATTTGATTCATTGTTCAAACAATTGTTAAAAAGATTATAAACTCATCACAAACATTGTTCATTTTATTGGCTTTGCATCACAGCCTAAAATGCTATTGTAAAATTCAGCAATATATGAGGTTATTGAGTAGTATAATTTTATACAAAAGATTTAATAGATGCAGAAATATTCTCACGTAAGTTGTCTTTTCTGGTAACTATTCATACAAAACTATTTAGTTATATACATGTGCCAGTAAGAAAATTAAAAAAAATTTGTAGAATTTTTAAATACCTCAATAAAATTCTAAATAAAATACATGTATTACTGAAGTTGTCTATCAAAAATTAAGGTGCATATTTAGAGAATAATTAAACTAATGGGAACTTAACTCTCTGTTTTTTTACTACCTGACAAATCTACAAAATTTTTGTGTTTTATCAAAAACTCAACGATCATTGGGTGGATAGATAGATGATAGATAGAGCAAGAGAGGAAGATGTCAGTTGACAGAATGTTTTCATTAAATAAAATTATTTCAGAAAAAGTGCGTGAAAAAAGTTCTTACTAAATACCCCTTTCCTCATATCTATTCCTTTCATTCCTTCTATCCTCAGTGTCTCTATCCCTTTTTTCCCCATAGGATCAGAGTGAAAGAACACATAAAAAAATACATGTGGGGGCGCCTGGGTGGCTCAGCGGTTTAAAGCCTCTGCCTTCGGCTCAGGTCATGATCTCAGGGTCCTGGGATCGAGGCCCACATCGGGCTCTCTGCTCGGCAGGGAGCCTGCTTCCTCCTCTCTCTCTGCCTGCCTCTCTGCCTACTTGTGATCTCTCTCTCTCTCTGTCAAATAAATAAAAAAAAAAATACATGTGACTGAGTCCTTTTCACATCCATACGTCATTTATTTAAATCCCTAGTACATTTATTTAAATCCCTAGTAATCTATTTTTAACATTAGATTATTTATTAATGAATTCATATACCAAATATGTGTTTTTTTTCCAGATATAACTCTAAGAACTTTTAATGTCTATCAAAAAATCAAATCAAATACAAATTCCTGCTATTATGGGATTTATGTCCTAACAAAAGAGACAAGTAAAAAACAAATATAAGTAAATAAATTATATAATACAATAGAAAATGTTATCTGTATGAAAGTAGAAAAATTAAGGGGATCCAAAGTGAAAGAACATGAAAATTTTATCATATTTTTTATTTTTAAGATGGAAACTGTATTAATTAGAAATGTGTTCAATTGCAAATATAGACAAGTTCATTACTGTGGCCAGAATAAAAGTAAGTTTAATCTTCTCATTTAATAATAAATCTGGAAGTGAGTGACTGTTAGCATTTGTAGTCCTGCTAAATAATCCAAACCTTCCTAGTTTCAGCTAGCCACCATTTTTTTAAGTTTTTATTTTAATTCCAGTATAGTTAACATATAATATTATATTAGTTTCAGCTATACAATATAGTGACTCAGCAATACTATATATAACCCAGTGCTCATCATGATAAGTGTCCTCTTTAATCCCCATCATCTCTTTTACCACCCACTCCACCCTCTGGTAAGCATCAGTTTGTTCTCTATGGTTTAGAGTTTGTTTCTTGGTTTATCTCTCTGTCTCTCTCTCTCTTTTTAACTTTACTTGTTTGTTTTATTCAATTCCACATGAGTGAAACCATATGGTATTTGTCTTTCTCTGACTGACTTGTTTCGCTTAGCATTATCCTCTCTAGCTCCTTCCATGTCCTTGCAGATGACAATAGTTCACTCTTTTATGGCTAAATAATGTTCCATTTTATGTGTATATTTATACCACTTATTTATCCATTTATTAGTCGATGGACACTTGGGAAGGTTACATAATTTGGCTATTGTAAATATTGCTGTTATAAACATAGGGGTGCATGTATCCTTTTGAATTAGTGTTTTCGTATTTTGGGGGTAAATACCCAGTAGTGTTTAATGGATCTTAGGCTGGTTCTATGTTTAAACTTTTGAGGAACTCCCACCAATTGCACACTTCCTTTTGTTATCTAATTGCTGTGGCTAGGATTTCCAGCACTATGTGGAATAAAAGTGGTGAAGTGGACATCCTTGTGTTGTTCCTCACCTTAGGAGAAAAGCTCTATTTTTTCCCCATTGGGTGTGATGTTTTCTGTTTTTCATATATGGCCTTTATTATGTTGAGGTATGTTCACTCTAAACCTACTTGGTTGAGGGTTTTTTTTTTTAACATGAATGGTTGTTATACTCTGTCAAATGATTTTTCTGCATCTATTAAAATGTCATATAGCTTTTATCCTCTCTCTTATTAATGTGATGTATCACGTTGATTGGTTTGTCAATATCAAACCACCCTTGCATCATGGGAATAAATCTCACTTGATCATGGTGAATGATTTTTTTAAATGAATTACTGGATTTGGTTTGCTAGTATTTTATTGAGGATTTTTGCATCTATGTTCATCAGAGATATTGGCCTGTTCTCTGTTTTTGTGGTATCTTTATCTGGTTTTGGCATAAGGGTAATGCTGGCCTTATTCAGTGAATTTTAAAGTTTTCCTTCTATTTTTTTGGAACAGTTTGAAAAGAATAGGTATTAACTCTTCTTTATTTTTTTAAAGTATTTCATTTATTTATGTNTTTAAAGATTTTATTTATTTATTTGACAGAGAGAGAGAGAGATCACAAGTAGGCAGAGAGGCAGGCAGAGAGAGAGGAGGAAGCAGGCTCCCCGCCGAGCAGAGAGCCCAATGCGGGCCTCGATCCCAGGACCCTGAGATCACGACCTGAGCCGAAGGCAGAGGCCTTAAACCGCTGAGCCACCCAGGCGCCCTTCTTTATTTTTTTAAAGTATTTCATTTATTTATGTGTCAGAGAGAGAGAGAGTGCACAGGCAGGGGGAATGGCAGGTTCCCCACTGAGCAAAGAGCTCAGTGTTGGAATCAATAGTTCCCAGGACCCTGGGATCATGACCTGAGCCAAAGGCAGACACTTAACTGACTGAGTCATGCAGGCTTCCCTTACTCTTCTTCAAATATTTGGTAAAATTTATCTGGGAAGCTGTGTAGTCCTAGGTTTTGTGTGTGGGGAGTTTTTTGATTACGGATTCAACTTCATTGCAGATAATTGGTCTGTTCAAATTTTCCATTTTTTCCTGCTCCAATTTTGGTAGGTTATATGTTTGTAGGAATTTATCCATTTTTTTTCTAGGTTGTCCAATTTGTTGGCATACAATTTTTCATAATGCTCTCTTACAATTACTTGTATTTCTGTGGTGTTGATTATTTCTTCTCCTCTTTCACTAGTGATTTTATTTGAGCTCTCTCTCCTTTTTTATTTTTTAAATTTTTAAAAAGATTTTATTTATTTTTAAGATTTTTTTTGTGAGAGAGAGAGAGAGAGAAAAAGAGAGCATAAGAGTGAAGAAGGTCAGAGGGAGAAGCAGACTCCCCGCTGAGCAGGGAGCCCAAGGTGGGACTTGATCCTGAGACTCCGAGATCATGACCTGAGCTGAAGGCAGTCACTTAACCAAGAGAGCCACCCAGGAGCTCCAAAATTTTATTTATTTATTTGACAGAGAGAGAGAGAGAGAGAGAGAACAAGCAGGGGCAGTGGCAGGGAGAGGGTGCTTCCAGAAATAAGACCTGGATGAGGGTCATTATTCAACCTACCAAAGCACTTATGAGTATCTGGAATGTTAATGAAAAATGATGATCAAAATCAACAAAAATTGAACATGGAAAAGATTTATTCCATTTCCTAAGTAATAGATCTGACATCATTTTTATATCAAAGTTCCAAGTCAATAAAAGTTCAGATCTACTTCTGAAGATTCTCTCTTTCTGTATATACACACACACACGTGTGTGTGTATATATATATATATATATATACAAACATACACATAATGTATATATGTATTTATATAAAGTTATATATATGTAATTACTAGAATGAATTTAAATTGTATGTACATATTAGAAAAAATAATAAAGCTACCAACATGTGTTAAAAATACATAATTATGATATATATATTTCTAACCTTGAATACCTATAATGTGTTTCTGTAAACATGTCCTTTAAGGGAAAACAAACAGAAAAGAAATAACAAAGGTTATTAATAAAGGCTTTCTTGGTCTCCCCTTTTACATTATCTAGTAATTTCCCTACTTTGTAGTAGGGAATTTTAAATAAATTTTAAAGTTATTTAATAAATTAAATAAATAAATTTTAAATAAAAATTTAACATGTCAAGAATTGTGAGAAGCTAAAGGCATAGCATTTCAACAGGTCTACACTCTTTTTACACACTAAATAGAAATATTCATATCTATTTAATCAGCTAAAGTTCAACAAAATATCAAGAATTGCATGCTATTGATACTCCTGTTTTGACACACAGATATCATAGATATCCATGTCCACACGCACAGAGATGATGTACACAAGTACAGATTTTACTAGTACTTTCAGGGAGCAAATTCTTTTTTATGAAGGATTTTTAAAAAAAAGATTTTATTTATTTATTTGACAGAGAGAGAAAGAAAGAGAGCATAAGCAGGGGAGCGGCAGACAGAGGGAGAAGCAGGGTCCCAGCTGAGGAGGGAGCCTGATATGGGACTCTATCCCGGGACCCTGGGATCATGACCTGAGCCAAAGGCAGATGCTTAATTGACTGAGCAACCCAGGTACTGCAGGGAGCTAATTCTTTACATTAAAGCAATCCCGTTAAATTCACTCCTGGCATGGTCTTTGAGCCATCCTCACACATAGCTACTGTCTCTTGGTGTTTCTGAGTTGCTCTTGAGCAAGACTTTCTATACAGAGTGGACAAGCCCTTTAGAGCGCTGCCATCTCTCTTCCTATTCCAGATTGCCTTTAGATTGAGAGCAGTCTTTCCCTAAGCCATGGCATCTTGTTGTTTCTGATTATAAAAAATCCTGAGGTCGGAAGGTTTATATCTCATATGATTATGCTTTCATTATTTGTTGTATGATATTTTACAACTTCTAAAAAGTTATACCTGACATGAAAATAGAATAGGTAGATGAACACATAATCTTATATAAATGACAATTATAAGTATTCCTTTTTCTGGCAGCATTTATTGAGGGAATAATAAAAGAGGAGAAAAATCATGGTAAGTGAGGAAGTATAGAAGTTGAGTAGTTGAACAAAGTATTAGGATCCCATATCAATTTTTGCATAATGAATTGAGAAACAGTATGGTTGGTCATCATAAAAGATTAATGGAAAGAAGTTGCATGGCCTAATATCAATATTATTAGAGATTAAAGTACTGAATTAACAGAGGTGAAACTTATTACTCTTCATCTTTATGTTTCTATGGAGGTTTTCAGCTATAAAAGCTTTTATGTGGAGAGGATAGAGTTGTTATAGGACTATAATTTCAGTTTGCTTCAATAATGTGATGTAGCCTCCAAACTGATGCAAGTCCAGCTTCATGCAGATTCTTTTCTCTGTAAATCCTTCAGTTCCCTCTTTCTTCATGGGTTGGATTTATCCTTATGCTAGCCTTCTTCAGAGTAGCAAACTACTGCAGGGGTCTCCCTGTTTTATTATCCCTGTCAAGTGAAGGCAAGAATGTGTCTTTTCCTCCAACCATAAAAATAAGGCCAAGTGTTCACTTTGATTAAAAATCTCTGAAAAAAATCACACATTTGTTTAAACCACTAGTCTTAGGGTCTTCAGGCAAGATTATTGATTCAGATGGTAAACACACATCAGTACAGAGAAGTGGATAAGAATTCAGATTTTAGAGTCAGACTGCTTCAGACCAAGCTCTGACTCTTTTAGCAGTTCTGTAACTTTGTGCAAGTTACTGTACATATATATCAAGTCCTCATCTGTAAAATGAGGACAGTAGTAGCTACCACAAAGATTATATTATACGAATTTGTTTTCATGAAAACAAATATATAAAATTTTGAATAAGATATCTAGGTATCAATCCTGATTTATTATGTATATTCTATGTTAATCTGTATACATGAGCAGATAAATAGTAATTATGCTAATACAATTATGTGTATATATAGTCATGATACATGTTACACAGTGTATATCGATATATGATACATCTATATGTATACGTAATCATGATTTTCTCGATTGCAGATGAATTGACTTTTTATTGGTTAAAGAAATGCTGCTTTTTATAAATATTTTGTTTCAGTTTCTTCCATTCAAATAAAAATGAGTCAATTCAAAGGTAATCATAATTAAAGGATATGAGAGATTTGATACTTTTTATGAATATCGGAGTTGTGAATATATTTTAAAAAAGTATACATTTATTTCAAGTTCTCTGATACATATTTTAAAATTCCAATTGTTTAAGTCTAACAATGTTATTTCTAACTACAGTGGCTGGAGAATCATGTAAAATAACAATAAATATCTCTTACTGTTTATTGTTATTTATTTTTATATCAGTGAGTGATAAAGCACATGACCTATAAAATAATATACCTTTCTCTCTCTAAAGTCCCTTGAATATCAGGTAAATTATCATAATCCCCTATATTTTAATGCCCCATTTGATTTTTCTTATTTTTTGTTAATATAATTTTGTTACTGGTTAATATGGCATAGGTTTAATATAGTCCATTTTTATTTTTTAAAATAAGATTAAGGGAGTGGTAATATGAAAAAACCAATAGCTTTTTAGGATTATAAAATTATGAAGGCAGTTTTCAATATTCAAGACACAAAGAAAAAATTAGTATGTGAAGCAACGATAACATACTTAATATAGTTCAAGAAACATAACATTGTTCTTATAGATGTTATGTTTCAAGTTATTACTCAAAGGAATTTCACAGCAATGAAAAAAATAACTATAATAGTTAAAAAATGAGGGCGCCTGGGTGGCTCAGTGGGTTAATGCCTCTGCTTTCGGCTCAGGTCATGATCTCAGGGTCCTGGGATCGAGGCCCACATCGGGCTCCCTGCTCAGCGGGGAGCCTGCTTCCCCCTCTCTCTCTCTGCCTGCCTCTCTGCCTCCTTGTGATCTCTCTCCCTCTGTGAAATAAATAAATAAATAAATCTTTAAAAAAAAAAAGTTAAAAAATGCAATTGAATTTATAATATATCCTTTTTCTATTTTTACTTATTAAAATTATCTAAAAATGAATTTTAGCTCCACGCTTTGTTTTCTGACAGAAACATGTCCTATTAAAATTGCTAATACTTTTTGCAATCCCTTTCATACCAATTTGATATCTGAAATCAAAGACTACTGATGTTCAATCTTATTTATTAGTCTAAATGAATCAACACAGTATTATGTCCAATCATATATTTCTATAAATAAAATATAGAAATCAGTAGAAGACAAAATACTGTATTTGAATTCAGACAATGATAAATTTCTTGTATAAACCTCTACTAAGCAAGAAAAAACTAGGAAAAAATATTGACTTCAATTAGTTTTATTCTTTAGTTGATTTATAACTGGAAACAATTTCGTTCCTTTTAATTGAATACAGTAATTTAAATCAAGTATATTGTCACAAACTCATCTTTTCTTAACTAGCAAGATAAATTTCTATAGTTAAAAACAAAATACAGTTTTTTCTTGTAAGTTTGGTTACATATTGCTCTTTTATTTCAACTATCCATCTCACAAATCCTGCAGTTTCTCAAGAGTGAGTGGTTGATGCCTCTGTGTGATCCATCTACATAGAAAGTAAACACTTATTATACTTTATTAAGAGCCAGAAGCATGTTTGGCTTCATCATGATATGGTTTCTGATGTATATTTCCATATTCTTAACATTCCCCCATTCTTTTTGTGCACCTTAGTTACTAATTGATTATAATGTATTTTGCATTCATTTTATCATATCATGTTTGATTTTGATATATTTCTTTATTTCTATCTTGTTTTTAATCACTTTTAGTTGTACGTTTTATTGCTAAACATGTGATTTAAACCCAAGAATAGGGGCACCTGGGTAGCTCAGGTGGTTAAGCGTCTGCCTGCAGCTCAGGTCATGATCTACAGGTCCTGGTATCAAGCCCCACATCGGGCTCCCTGCTCAGCAGCTGGTCTGTTTCTCCCTCTGCCTTTCCTCACTGGTCGTGCTCTCTCTCTTAAATGAATAAATAAAATCTTTAAAAAAAACAAACGAACAAAAAACTCAGGAATAATTGGAGCTTATTTCAAATATGCCACTTTATTAAGTGTGCATTCTTAAGGGAGGATTATATGAGCAACATAGTAATTGTACTATTTAGGATATTCTAATTTTATATTAGAAGGTAAAGTGGTAAGAATAGAAATACTTTGGTGAGTAATCCATAAAGAAACAAAGTTGGTTTTTTTTTTCTGCTTCTGCAAAGCAAAATAGGAAAATAGTCATTAATTCTTTTCCAGAAACATTTGCTCTCTGCCCCAGATTTACATCTGGATGTTTACTTGGTTTGTATCATTCTCAAGAGATATGGCTTATTAGAGCCACTCGACAGAAGTCATAGAAATCTAATGGCAATTGTTTGTTTTTTCCAAAGAACTACTTCCTAATGATTATTATTCAGCCCTGCAGTATTAAAATAATATACTCACTTCTAGATGAGAGTTTTTAAAAATTATTTCAGCTATGTTGATACCTGTTATAGAATAAATGTCAAATTTTCTGACCTATAGTAGATATTTAGAAGCAGATCAATTGTTTTAATATAAGTGTTGCCTATTTCACTGATGCTTCACACAAGCATGAATAACAATTTGAAGCTACCAGATCAATACCATGCATGTTTATTTGTAGTAGCAGACATTCAAACACAGACATTTATTTTGTTGATACTTTAAATTCAATTATCTCTAACATAATTTAGTTCATAGTAGCTGTTAATACTGAGCATTATAAAAGCTTGTTTTTCCTTCCCTGCAGCCATGTATTGGTTCCTTCCATGTCTTTTTATATGAAGTTCTCATTAATCATTACATACTTCAGTGACATATAAAACAAGTATTTATTTAGGAATTACTATAGCTTTGTGATACAGGGCACAAGATATCCTTAACCAAATACACAAATAAATGTATAGTGGAATACTGGCAAAAGTTTCCAGTTCTAACTGTGCAGTTAAATAGGATTGTGATTTAACCGGGTTTTACTTCTTTGTCCCTGGGGCTGGGCAAATCCAAACCTCTCTATAGCTTAGTTTATTTATCTGCAAAGTGGGTAAAGTGGAAGGACCTAAAGGAAGTATTGTATTAAAAGCAATAAAATTCATGCCTGACCCAGGGCTTTCTATGCAGTTCTTTTAATTCTATTACCATCAAGGAAATTACATTCTTGGGGTCAAATGGTGTGATGAATATTGCATGGGTTTTGCAATTAGGAAGATCATTTTAACTTTGCTAATTGACACATGACTTTGAGCAAATTATATTTCCAACATGAGGCTGTTTATTATTTATAAAGATGATCATATTTTATATGATATTGTTGAAGGTTTAAATTAGATAAACCACATCTTTTCATAGTAATTAGCCAATAAGTATGATCCTACCCAGCCACTTAGCTTCAGAACAGAATCATAAAGATTTAAATCCATTAGACTTTGTAATAAAATAGTAAAATTTGTATTACAGAAAAGGCCGATGAAATTACTAAAGAGTACATAACTCTTTTTTACTTTATAAGCAAACATAGGTCATATTTTATGTCACAGAAGAAA
This sequence comes from Ailurus styani, assembly GCA_002007465.1. Classification (NCBI taxonomy): domain Eukaryota; kingdom Metazoa; phylum Chordata; class Mammalia; order Carnivora; family Ailuridae; genus Ailurus; species Ailurus styani. The sequence continues at coordinate 3,245,460 of LNAC01000144.1, read as the reverse complement.
ATTGTTTTATTTGTAGAACCAATTTATGTAATCATTAATTAAAAAAAACACTTGAACTTTTACATCTCTGAAAGTAGGCAAATATTGTACCAGTTTTGCTTCTTCAAACTACAGCAAAAAAATTCAACAGAGTATGAACAATGAGAAATGAAGGCAGCCAATGATTAAAGGCCAAATATTTTAACTAACTCCAAAAGCCACTCTAAAAGAGTCCTTACCTTACTGCCCTTTAACAACTACAAAAATAAGGTAGTAAGATAGTTAAAGAGGATAATTTAGACAGACTGTATTTTAATGTCAGGAAGTTTTTAATACGACTTCCTCAAATATCAATATTTTTTAGTCAGCTCAGGCTCCCTTTCTTAAATTTTTTTCTTTAACTAGAGTCATATCATTAAATTATTATAATCAGTTGTATAAACACAGTAAGATACAAACATAAGTACTAATGCAAATAGACTATAAAAATGCTTTTACCATTGTTTTCCTATTAATTTACAATAAAGCATAATATAATTTCACCATCACCTTAAGGTCCTAGTATGCCCCATACTAGGGGCCCATTGCCCACAAAATGTTATCTCCACAGATGTGCAAGGATTGGAAGATTTATATCAAGTAAAGGACAATGTTCTTTTTCTGCAAGTTCTCCATTTACTATCTGCCTCAACTAGCTTGTTAAAATTAAAGGTACTTTTGCTCTTGGTCATCTATTAATTTAGGGGACAGTGCTATGGTAGGGGGAAGTGGGAAGGACTAAGAGGAAATTTTCTCCAAGATTCTGATGTCTTTGGAAAGGTCCTGCAGGTGAAAATTGTGGGTAATGTTTGAAACCGTTTGTTGGTTTGTTTTATTACCCACATCACCATCCATTTAATGAGGATTACCTGCAGTAGGAAGACCTTTCTGGAAGTCTGCTTGTATTTGTGCTGTGGACTATTCTAGTAGGTGCATGGACTTTTTCCCCAATTTTGATCATCTTAGCAACTCATGCAGCTCTTTTGAAATTTAATGACCAATGACATCTGCTAAAATTTCCTAAGACACTCATGTTCACCACTTCAAAGAATGAACTTGGCACGAGCAGTAAATGCCACGATTCTGAAATATGAGGTAGAATTCAGAGCCTTTATCGTCAGAGAAGTCCTAAAAAGTTTTGGCTTTCTCTGGAGATATTTCTGGAATTATTTTACTGAGAAAATTCTAGGTACAATTTTAAGGTACAAGTTTTGCTGATTTTCTCTGGAACTTAGTAGAAAATGTATATGTATGTTTGTATGTGTGCATATTTACATTTATTTTAAATGAGCAGTCATACCTGCATATTCTAATATTCTAAATGATGCACTTTTAAATATATCACCAGATAAAAAAGCTAATCATGCCATAAGAAAGCCTAAAACACAGTTATGTAATAACAGTATGTTATTGTATGTATTACATACAGTATTGTATGAATTATACATTTAGAAAGATCTATTTATTTGAAAGATTTTCTAAGTCAGTTTCTATTTAACCATTCTGAAATATTGTCATGCAGGTCGTTTGCTTAGCTGTTGTATTTTTTCTAAGACAAATTTCACATTTTCCATGCTGTTGTTAGAAACTGTGTAAGAAGAAATAGGAAATGATCAGATAATATTTATCAAAAATGCTTACATTTTTGCAGGTAGAATACCACATATGAAAGTACTTAAGTTTATCTTCAAAATTAGGAAAAATAATCATTCATACTCAGAATTGCTCTGAAGATTAAATGAAATATTGCACATAAAGGAACTGGAAGAATAACTGTCACAAAAGTGTTCAATAAAAACTAGCCCTTATTATTATTATTATTATTATTAAATTTCATCCCATAGTGCCTAAAACATGTTGCTGTTTGACAATAAAATGTTTTATTGCTGCTTTTAATATTGGCCATATCATTGTATTACCTACATGGCATTCTCCATGCTTGTTTTTATGGATAGTTCAATATTCTATGTCTACACCCACCCCTCCCCCCAACACACACAAAGAATGAATATCAATTGTTAAGAAACTATTAAGAAAACTAATTTTTAATTAGGGTCAATTGTTTGTGTAAGAGTATATGCATTTGAGTGTGTTTTTGTATGTCATTGTATGACTTTGTAAAACATATTCAAATAAGATATTAATAATTAGTCCAGTTAGTGGATATTACAGCACTAATCAGGATCATTTCTTGAGCACTGACTTTGAAATAGTTTGCACTTTTGTTTTACTCCTAAAAACACCAGTTACCCTCGTCCCTTTCCTCATTTTCTTCTCCTTAGCCTGGCAACCAGTTGTAACTTTCGTAGCAGCTTTCTTTCTTTCTTTTTTTTTTTTTTAAGATTTTATTTATTTATTTGACACAGACAGAGATTAGATCACAAGTAGGCAGGGAGGCAGGCAGAAAGAGGAGGAAGCAGGCTCCCCACTGAGCAGAGAGCCGGATGCGGGGCTGGATCCCAGGACCCTGAGATCATGACCTGAGCCGAAGGCAGAGGCTTTAACCCACTGAGCCACCCAGGCGCCCCTTGTAGCAGCTTTCTTAACGCTACTTCTTGCTTATTTATTTTCGATTTTAGGCATCATATATTGATTACTCACTAGGACAGTAAAGAACTGAGTACTTTTTCCTTCTAACTACACATGCACAAACTTTCTATAACTTCTTTCATCTAACTTAACTGTCTTGTAATGTAAGCTAAATAAAAACCCAAATTTTGACAAACAGATACTATTGACACGACAGTTATATACTCAATGATGATTTATTTTCATATTTCACATAACTTAGTTTTCCTGACAGTAACTTTGCTTCAACTTCTTATATCTATTATTTTTTGTTATTATTCACCCTAAACATTCACTTATTTAATCTCCTCTCAATATGATTAGACACAATAGGTATTCAATTGATTTACCCATTTTGAAGAAATTTCTCAGAAAGCCTTCTGATATGTTTAGATTTGGCCTGCTGTATGTCTTGCACACTCATTATCCTGTTTCCCCTACACCATTATCCTGGGGAGGGGGGATGCCTGTTGCCTTTCTTATTACTTAAGTCTCTCATTTCTTATTTGTGTGTGTTTATATATATATGTATTTTTTTCTTCTTATGCTCCCCTGTTTTGGTGAAGGACATTCTTTAGTAGCTTCCTGAGAAATGGTGCATGAAAACTAATGCTTTGAAACCTTGAATGTCTAATGAGATATTTAATCAATCGCCATATTTGATGGATAGTTTGGACATAGAATTCTAGACTGGAAATTATTTCTCCTCAGGAACTTTTGGCCAAACTTAGTTATAATTTTTAACATGGAACAAATTAATCTTTGATGTCATGCAATACCCTCATATTTGTACAGCTGGGTGTCTTTAGATCTTCTTCATCAACTTGTTTTGTTCTTTCCTTCAAAAACATTTACCAACTAATTTTCTGTAGGTATCTTTGCCTTTAAAGATTGTGGTTTGTGAAAGCATCTGAATTTGGTAGAAACTAAGTGCTGGTCAAAAATCCCAATCCATTCTAGTTTCTGGTGTTCTGCATCTAATATATTTATTATCATGCCCCATCCCTGAAAGTCTATAGAAACTTCCATGTTTCTGAATATTTTAATATTTTAGTAAGCCTCATTTAGTCTTATGTTCATCCACTGTATTGAGTGCTTAGTGGCACTTGCAAACTGGAAAGTTATGTTTTTCAGTTTTTGAAAACTGTATTAAATTATATTATTGGTCATTTCCCATCCATTTTATTGCTCTTATTTTTGAAATTCTGTACTTCAGATGTTGGAACACCTAGATAAATACACTAATTTGCTTATTTTTCTTTCTTATGTTTCATCTTTTTTTTTTTTTGCTTTACTTCCTCTGAATTTTTCTTATTTACGTTCCAACACTATGTTGTGGTCCCATACTGAGCAATATTGGATTTGAGGCAAAGAGAAAAATCAGTAATACTGATCTTGCCTTTAATTAAAAAATATTTTGTTCATTTTATGCTTATGTGTTAATTTTTATTTTAAAAATATTTTATTAAAATATAGGAATTTTTTAAATTGCTAAGTTGATTGGTGTCCCCTTAAATTTTGTACTTGAAGAGAGTACCTCATTTGATTCACCTTTGTCACAGCACTGCTTAATGTTCCCTGATGTGGGGAGCCTTGGGTGGCTCAGTTGGTTAACTGTCTGACTCTTGATCTCAGCTCAGGTCTTGATCTCAGGGTCATAAGTTCAAGTCCTACATCGGGATCTACACTGGGCATGGAGCCTTCTTAAAAAGAAAAAAAAATGTTCCCTGATATGTATCCTTTCTTAAAGCTAAGTAAACCTAGTGCTGGTTGAAGTCTCTTGTGTGTCCTAAATTTGGTTGTTAATCCAAACCAAGAATACTACAGCTAGTACAGGAGAATTGGAATTACTGAAATCAAACTTTTAAAAATATGGAAACAATAATTGGAGGAAATGAAGATAATAAAGAAAATAAGATCAAAATAAACAAGAAAAATTCTGACTTAAATGGCTTAGAGATATATGAAGATATTGTCACCAAGAATTGGATGCTATTTTCAAAATGTGAAATATTCAGAGAACAGTTCTTGATGTTCAACCAATCTTTATTTTTTTGCCTCTTCCCTACCCTATCATTTATCCTCCAAACCAGAGATATCTTGTGCTGCAAATAACTAAGACTTTGGGGGATTATGCAATGTGATATCAATTATATAATTTCTTGTCTTTTCCCACTGACAACTTAGGTTATTTTCCTCACATGTTTGTTATTTACTGCTAGTCCAGAGACTTAGCTTGCAAAATGTTGTTGTATTGTTCTCAACCCCCAAACTCCCCTAACTTGAAAGTTTGTATCATGAAATGAAAAATATCCTTTAGTGTCATTTTAGTGGAGTGCATGGACAGAAAGCAAAGAAGTGGTCAGTTTACCACCTTTATCAGAAATTTAGCTTTTAAAATGTTTATTGTATTTATAAGACACTACAACTTTTATCAGCACAGATATAAAATGACGTGGGTCAAAATTTCTACAATAAGATTAAGATGTGCAAAATATGTTTACATTTTAGCAGAGCGTTTTAAGCATCTTCTATGTACCAATACTGTACTCTTTATTGAGCATACAATCTTCAAGAGAAAATGGACATAACAATGGGCATTTTCTATTGTCTGAAATGTGTTATATTGGGAAAAAATCTCAAGGTGCGATAGATACAACCAGGTCTGACCATAGCTTAGTAATTCAGGGAAGTCTATCAGAAAAGATAACTTCTAAGCTCAGTCATTAAAAAATTAGAACTAAATACTAAAAGAATGATAGGAAATAGGAACATCTCTATCCAAATATAATAATAATGCATATAAAATTCTAGAAAGATAGAACATAGCAATGGGGGAAGCCTCAAATAATTCATTCAGGATATTTAGAGTAAGATATGAAGGCAAGTAGGAAAGATAATTGTCAAAGTACTTCCTCAAAAGGATAATTTACCTATTCTTAACATTATTGACTTAGCAGTATATTTACTAAATTAGAATACTACATATTAACAATAGAAGTATAAATAAGATTTAAATTGACAAATTTACTACTTGACCTGCTAAGCACTGTTTGATTTTCAGTTTTATTTAGGAGAGAATAATATTGATAATATATGTAGTCTAGATGGAAGAAACTTATAGAAATCATGAAGGAAACATGACAAACAAATGTCAAAGGAAAACTCTATTTTACTTTCCATGGAAGTGATACTAAGATACATTATGGAGTTAGAAAAAAACACTGAGAACATGAGTTGATTCTTGACATTCTGTTAAGGTACTAAGGATAGAGTCTTGGCAAAGCTCCTTTAACAAACTGCTATGACCTTTTATTCCAGCATTTCCCAGTGTTTTAAATTTATGATCATGAAAAATACAGTCAATAAAAGGAATTAGCAAGAAATAGAATTTTTAAAAATGTCTTGTAGTTCAAGAAGTTGAAAATCATGTTTACACTCAGGTTCTATGTGCTTTGTCTCTGTTACTTATTGTTAGGAAGAAGAAATCACTAAGAGCTCATATTTTCAAAGAGCTTAACTGTACCTTGATTGCCACATTCCCAATGCCCTGCTAAAAAGGGCATTTCAACCTAATTGTTTTCTGCCAAGAAACCATCCCTGGCATTTCTCTGTCTATGCGTTCATAATTAATTAACCCTTCACTAGTCCCTTTAAAACAAGTAATATAATAGACATTTTAACATGTACTTTTTTTAAATTTTATTTTTATTCTTTGCCCAAGGGGTACAGGTCTGTGAATCATCAGGCTTACATCTTTCACAGCATTCACCAAAGCACAAACCCTCCCCAATGTTCATAACCCATCCACCCTATCCCTAAAGACACAAAGGTAGTGATCCTCAGGGGCACGTGCACCCGAATGTTTATAGCAGCAATGTCCACAATAGTTAACATGTACTTTTAAAATTATTAAAGGGTGTGGGAGTCATCTCTAATGTACTTATCTTATACTCAAGATAAGTATAATCCTACTGGGAGTACACAAGCAAGAATAGAAACGTGGACTAAACAGTTGTTTTACCTTCTCTGTGTATAATCGTTGAAGTAAGACTATTCTCCCCAAAGAATATTTTGGCATTTATTTTAGCACGAATGGTATTTACTCAGGCTATTCTCTTCTCACCTTTCCATTATACAGGTAAACACACTCATTTACCCTTGAGAATATTTTATTCATGGGGCAGTGACACTGAAATTGAAACCACAGTCTTTTTTCCCTGAGCTAGTAGGAAACACAAAGATATATTTTTACCATCATAAATTACGATCACGTTTTTAGCTGAGAAAAATAATGGATAAAGATTAAGGCACTTGGTTAAGAGTATTACAATATCGATTTTTTCCATGTTCATATCATCATTTAAATTTTGATACCTTTATTTCTTTCTTTAAGTTTTGGATAGCTCCACAAAAATTTTATTCATGAGTATCAGTAACTTGTAGAACAAAGAGCATTGGTATTCTAGATCTTAGCAACATTTGTGATTTGGGAATAGTTTTCAGCTTCTCACAGTATTAATTTTTCCATGTGTAAAGTGGAACATTGACCACTAATGTTCCTATTAAATTACTATAAAGGGGTTTTAATTATTTACCCGGATCTTAAAGTCTCTCATTTAAATATTAAGTGCATATCATGATTTAATTTTCATCTTGTAAGTTTTAAAATGCCTTTTCACATAAAATAAATGTGTAAACAGCATTTTTATTCAATTACTATGGGTGAGTATTAAAAATTATTGAATCATATATTAGAAAACATTTTAATAAACATACTAATTTATATTTAATATTTATTATAATACTAATTATTTCAGTTATAACCATGGTTAGTATTTACTTAATAAGATAAAAAAGTTGTAGGCAAGCAAAGTAGATATTAAGACAAAGAGTATTACCAGATATGAAGAATATTATTTCACAGTGATAAAAAGGGTCAATTCATCAAGAACACAAAATAAACCTTGTTCTATATGTACTTAAGAGCAGAGTTTAGAAATACATGAGACAAAAATTGACAGAATTGGAGAAATCTCAAATCCAGACTTTAGTATGGAGAGTTTAGCACTGCTTTGGCAATTGAGAGCAAGAAGACCAAAAAAAAAAAAATCAAAAAACTGAATTATCAACTTATTTATACTAATTGACACCTATAAAGCGCTATTCCACAAATTTTAAGATAGATTATTTTTAGAGGTACACAGAGCATTTATTATACCATAGGCTACAGGATAACTTTCTGTAAAGTTCAGACAAATAATGTACAAGATACTATTTTGCCACAACGTTATTTATTAAAAATTGATTTAGAAAGATAGAAAATCTCTAAATAAAAAGAAATTAAACATTAAATTATAAATAATGTATGGTTCAAAGAAGGAATCAAAAAGTCATTTAGAGACCATTTCAGACTGATAATGAAAGCAGATCATGCCAAATCTGCAGAACACAGTTTAAGTGGCGCATAGGAAAAAAAAAAAAAACTGGTTAAGTTGTTCTACTAGTATAGAAGTGAAGTATAAAAATAATGGCCTAATTTTCTATGTTTAGAAGTTAGTAAACAAATCAATTTAAAGTTCAAAAAGAGTAGGAGAAAAGAAATATAGTGAGAGGAGCAGATATCAATAAACTTGAAAATGAAGAAAAATATTTTTAAAAAACCAACAAAGTCAAAACTCATTTCTTTGACAAGATTGATGAAACTGATATACCCTTAGCCAGTTTCAAGACAAAGAGGGTAAATTCAAAATACCATTATCAGAAACGATGTGAACAATACTACAGATCCAATCCACAGTAAAGTTTCATAATAGTACTTTATGAATAGTTTTATGTTAATAGATGTAATAATTTAGAAACAACAGACAAATTTTCTGATAGAGGGTAATAAAGAAAATCTGAACATCCCTTTACCCATTAAGAAAATTGTGTTTACAATTGAAAAATTTTCCACAAAGAAAATTCCAGTAGGTATTCCAGTGAATCCTATCAACTATTTGAAGAAGAAGTAACACACAACTTAGAAAATAGAGAAAAAAGCATTTCCAATCTCATTTTATGTCCTTATATCAAATGAGATAAAGACCTGAAAGGAAAGAAAAATACAGCACAATATTTCTCACAAACATAAACACAAAAGTCTTTAACATAATATTGGCAAAGCAAATCAAGTTACGTATATGATAGATGCTACATGCTGACCAACTGGAATATATTCCAGCAATACAAGTTTCATTTGGGATTCAGAAATTAATACAATTTTATATATATAAAGTATAGAGAAGACCAATAAGACCAAGATCATCTCAAAAGATGCAAAAAATGTTTGAAATCTAGCATTCATTTATTTATGTTTTTAATTATTACATACACTAGCACTCATTTGTGATAAAAACTTAAAAACTTAGGAATAGAACCTCTGAATCCCATTAAGAGTATACATGAAAATTAAAATACTTGGAGAAAAACACTGAATCTGTGTCTCCTAACATTGACAATATGGTGACAGAATCAGTTCTCATCATGTTTTAAAAAAGATTCATTTATTTATTTGAGAGAAAGAGAGAGAGAGAGCACATGTATGATAGGGACGGGTAACTGGACAGAGGAGGGGGAGGGAATTCTCAAGCCTACTCCCTACCAAGCATGGAGCTCAATGGGGGCTTGATTCCCGGACCCTGAGACAATGACCTGAACCAAAATCAAGAGTCAAGTGATTAACAGACTGAGCCACCCAGGAGCCCCAATTCTCTCCATTTCTATTCAACATTGTAATAGAAGCTCTAGCTACTGAAATTGGACAAGAGGAATGAAAATGCAAATGTTGGCATGAAAATTTTAATATCAGATAATATGTATATATAAGAAAGCATATGGAGTATAAAAAAATACATGGAGTAATAAATGAATTTAGCAAGCCCATAGGATAAAAGGTCAATATAAAAATTGATTGTATTTTTATACACGAAAATGGAAAATGAAAAATTTTAAATGTTAACATTAATAGCAACATCAACAAATATTAAATAGGAATTAATCCAACAAAGTATGTGGGTGATTTCTATTATGGAAACTATGAATTGCTTGAGACTAATAAGGCCTAAATAAAAGGAGCTATGCCATCTTCATAAAGGAAAAGGCTCAATATTTTTAGGATGTTAATTCTTCTTCATTTGTTAGCTTTAGTGTAAGTTCAATCAAAATATCATAAGAATATTAGCTGACTTTAAAATGGAAATGGAAAGGATCTAGAATAGTCAAAATAATCTTGAAAATGAATACGCTTGGTTGTTGCACTAACGTATTTCAAAATTTGCTCTTAATCTATAATAATAACAGACGAATGTATCGATAGCATACTTCAAATATTTAATAATGCACAAATAGATGAATAGAACAGTAAAAAGCTCACACAAATACTTTCAATGAATTTTGGAACAAGTTCTGAGCTAAAAGTGATCTTTGATCTCTATGTTTCTCAATACACTAAGATTCATTTAGCTGGTTCATAGAATTGAATGTAAAGCTAGTGGCAAAAAGCTTCTAGATGAAAATATAGAATGACTGGAATTTGAAATATGCCAAGATTCTTAAATAGTACACAAAACATCAAAAAATAAGTTTGCATTTACTTTTCTTACTATAAATCTTTCAGAGAATGATATTCTAAATCCAGATCTAGGCAACATGGAATCATGCAAAGATCATGCCCCCGAAATAAAGGTAACCTGGTTAAATTAGTTTGGTAAACACTGTGTTAAACACCAACTGTTAGTGTAAGAATTTTTTGGACTTTTAATAAGCTAATCCACTTTTTCATTCTTTAAAAAAAGGTATTTGGCATAATATTTTCCAAATTTCTTTGATAATTTCAAAAAGATTATTATCAGTTATCAAAAAAATAAATGATCACAAAATTTCTATTTACATGTTTCACCGTGTATGGTATAAAGAATATGTTCCAGGAAGTTAACACATTTTAGGTATCTTGCTCTTCGGCTCATCAAGTCTAATTAAGTATTTGACCTCTTCTTTTTTGCATTTTACAAGTCGTTATCCTTATGAGTTTTTCCTCAAATGTGTCTTTCAGAGATAAGCCCTCTGTTACTGATATTTTATTTCAGCTTCCTGCTTTGTTAGTTTATTGAGTATTTGTCAAAGTCATTTGCAGTTTCTATGCATATTGATAATGATTCCTCCTCTAACTTACTTTGTAAAGTGAGGCCAGACTAAGTAGAGTACATACAACTACACACACACAAACCACAAACACACATATGGGCTGCATATATGTGCATGTATGTATATAGCACATACCAAAGGAAAATCCTGTAGTATATACAACCAGATTTTTCTGTATGGACTGCCATTCAAAATAACCACATTCTTATTCTCTACACTTTTAAAAGAAGAAGAGATTGGACATGTTCAGGGAACATAGCTACATGCCAGCAGAATTCCAAATTCCTTAAACTAGCGTTAAATCTTCCACAATCTTGTTCTAATCTACTTTTAAATAAAATGTCTCTTCATAGCCAAATATAACACAATACATACACCTACATTTAGGGTGATAAGTGATAAGCAACTAATTCTTACTAATACTTTTGTCATGCCTTTCCTATGGCCATTCCCTGTGCCATTGTATACAATGCGTATTTGCAATTATTTTATTAAATAAACTGGTGAGTATATAACACTTGGTACTATGTATTTAACAAATACATTACATTTCTTATGTTCCTATTTATAGAATGATTTGGTTTTCATTATCCAACCTTACTCTTTTTACTGACTATTTTATTTTAGTGACTATTTATTATATTCCAGGTACTATGCTGGGCACTAAATATTTTGTTTATGTTTTGTAAGAGACACAAAAATAAACAAGTAAATATTTTTCCTCTCTTCTCTCTATACTTTTATTTTTTTATAAAATATAAATAAATGCTTAAAATTACGGTAAATGCCATGAAGTTAAAAAAAAAACTTTGTAAGAGGTGATTGCTAGGTTGGTTGCTTAAAAAAGACCTTTAAAAAATGGCATAAGCTAGTTTAGCAGAGTCTGAAAGGTGGGGAGCTATTCATGAAAAGAACAGAAGAAACTTTGTGATACAGAGAACTGTTTAAAAATACTGTTACAACAAAATACTGAAGTCCTCTGACTATCTCTAACAAAACAGTTTTCTCTGAATCACTCTAAAAATAATATGAATTTAGTCTGTGTTTTTAAATAGTTTTCCTTAAAAAAGAAATAGCTTCTAGTGAAGTATATAATAAGCTTGTGAAAAACATTGAAAATTCAAAATTTAGACTTTTTCTCCATCCTCAATAGAAAAAAAAATTAGAAGAGAAAGAGGGCAGAAATATGCCTGATTATATGTACTTTGCATAAAACATATTGGGTTTTTTTTTTAGTTTTAGGATCTTTCTTTCTTTCTTTCTTTCTTTCTTTCTTTCTTTCTTTCCAAAGAAATGCTTCATAGAACATGTAGAAATCCTAAAATACTATTATTAAATATATTTATTTCACACTCTTATTTAGTAGGAAGCCTTATAAGGTTTTAAGGTCACAGTGTAATTTAAAGATTGGGAAATGTGATGAATATCTTATTTAAAAACTGTAAATTATGCATAAATGACAGGATAAGTTCTCACAGCAATGCCCTACTTATGCTTTAATTCATTAATAAGAAAATTCTGGTTCATGTTAAATGTTCCACATTTTCACAACTAGGACAAATATCAAAAGACTTGTACCATATAAGTGCAGCATAAAGTCATCATTTTTATCCAGTTGGAAGAGTTTTCCTTTTGCTACTTCATGAAAAGATCATTTGTTTTGGATTGCAATAGAGAGTATAAGGAAAAATGTTAAATTTTTTAAAAATAGCAAAAACATATAAGTTTATATAGTTACTTTACCCACCGTTAAGATTGCTGTCATGCATGCTAAAAACACTTCAAAAAGATTTCTCTGATTGCTTTCATTTAACTACCTCTTTGCCATTTATTGACTGAATTTTACACAAAATGGAGCACTCTTAAAAATCAAAGGAAAAACCAGGTTTCAGTTTTATATACTTCATAGTGGAAATAATAAAAAAAAGGTTTTTTTGCATTTGTTAAATATCCCACATCCGAAAAGACAGATCTGTACTAAAGTCTCTCAGCACAATTTTAACACATAAAAATAAGCATCTCTTTCATGTCCTTTTCAAATTTGAACTAGTGTCTGTCTCATTTTCCAAGGTATGCCATTTTCTCTCAAAATAAATATGGGGTAATAAAGTGGAATTTCCACAGCAGAAAACTATATTGTAAATAGGGGGGAAATCTTATTTTCTAAAGTTTTCTCTTTGGTGAGACCTGATTAAAATCAGCTTTGCTTTTTTCTTTTTTTCAGTAAAATTAATGCACTTAAGTACATATCCCTTTGTTTAATAACTAAAGAAGCCATGGAAATGCATTAATCAAAAATTAGGCCATTATTGGGAAACATATTTCAACTACTTAATCATTGGAATAAATGACTGCTAACAACAGAAGGGATGATTAATTTTTCGTTACAAACACTTGCATATTAATAGATAAATTTTTGTCAATCCCTTTGCTGTTGAAATGTTCCAAGAGATCATCTAACATATGTTCAAATTACCAGCTTTCTAATAGATAAAAATTCAGTAGCAAGAAGCTATATGAATCAAGCAGGCACCATCCCACAGCATAGGTCTGATGACCCCTGAATGTGACCTGCTCCCAGAGGAAAGCAATTTAATGCTCCATGGCCCACAGAACAGTATGTATGAATCACAAAACCTCCAGATAAATTAGTGACAGGTACATCTGAATAGGATTCTTTCTAAGTCGCTTATCTGCAGCCAGGCAAGCTTGTTTCACCCTCACTTTCAAAGATAAAGCCACACGGCATGTGGCTGTGGCAGATTCTCACAAAGCAAACAGCCCCCATCGTCCATTATTGAGGAAAAAAAAATCTCCTTATTATTTCAGGTACTGTGTACTGTGACAGCAAATGGGATAAACTGAAAACTATCGGCAGTGGGAAAGTCATCAATCAATACCAGGCCTTATGTCTTCCCTAAATTTCATAAGCTCAGTGCCTCTTGCTCTTTCACTTTTATTTTTGACAGTTCTGATACCCCAGAGTTGCAGCCATGGCAAAGTTCAAGAACAAAACAACAGGTTATTAAAGACAACTTATCAGAGGCCAAATAGGGAGAAGAGATGCCAACAATCAGTAAGTAGCTGAAAGACAGATCTATGACAGAACAGGGAAGAAAGGCACAAGTTTTTACCTTTAGCTGACTATGGATTACATATGAAAAAAACCCAGAGAAAAACTGAGATGCTAAATATATGCTCTAAGCACTTAGGGATGTTGATCATAGAAAAGATGAAAAATAAATTATGTTCAAAATAACACAAAAGATATGTATTTGTGAGAGACATTATTTGCATATCTTATCAACCACAGATACAATGGAATAATAAAACTAAACAAACTATATGTTTTAAACTGAATGTCAATGAATAGCACAAATGTATTGTCTACTTCAAAGTTAAGCATTAACTATGAAAATTCTTTTAAAGGGAACAATAAATCAGACCTATCACTTTTCACTTCCCGCACTTCTTACAGTCTATAATTACACTTACTCAAGACTTTCATTACATATCTTAATAAAGGCCATGTCATATCATGAGTCAGTTATATAGCATAGAATTCAACAGCACACACACACAAAAATACGCCAAAAAAAAAAAAAGAACAGTACTCACGTTTCAGGTTCTGCTGGTAGTCCCTCTCAGGCAAAATCAGGGTTGTGCTTTCTGGGTGAATCTGTGTTAAACCAAAATGACAAAAATCTTAGTTTCCCATGGCACTGCCACTTAGAATGCATACAAATAAACCCCCAGTTAGTCAAGGAGAAAAAAATTGCATTAAAGAGTACTGATTTGTAAATTTGTTTTTTTCAAATGCAGATAATGTTTGCCTCTGCTCCTCCCCACATATCTTTGCAAAATTTCTGCCCAATGAACTCATTATTGTAGAAACTCAACTATGCCTATGATCAGTGAATGAAATTCAGGTTTAGGATTAACCTTCATAAACATGCACAATGGGGGCACCTGGGTGGCTCAGTCAGTTGAGTGGCTGCCTCCAGCTCAGGTCATGATCTCAGGGTCCTGGGATCAAGCCCCACATTGGGGTCCTATCTTGGTGGGGAGCCTGCTTCTCCCTCTCCCTCGGCCTCCTTGCCTGCTTCTCCCCCTGCTTCGGCTCTCTCACTATCTCTCTCTCTGTGTCAAATGAATAAATAAAGTCTTTAAAAAAACAAAACAAAAAATATGCACAATGGTTGGGCACCTGAATTTGAGAGAGACAAGGATGATGCTGGAAAGAAAAAAACCCCAAAAAAACAAAAAATAAAAAAAAACATAGTTTAAAGAACGTACAATATGATAGATTTAGCTAACTTAACTGTTGTCCTATATATGGTGATTCATAGTATTCTAAATGTATAAAATGAAAGAAAATCCACTTTGAAAACATCAATGCCATATCCAATGACACTTGGGAGAATAAAAATATAGCTACTAAATTTACCTTCTTTGAAATTACACAGGTTTAATTAAATTGGATGTATGTCCTTTACAGCCACAATAATTTAAGCAACATTAAACACCACTTAAAATATGCAAGAAATTCAGTTAGTAGGCAATAAAATTATTATTTCTGCTCTATCTAGCTACTGTGTTTATATTGAGTTACTTATTTACAATGTACTTTAACGTTATCAGTAGTTTCTTAGAAGCTTCAGTAAATGGAGAACTAAAATGTCCAATTAAAACATTAAACTTTACTTGTGAAGTACCTTATTATAATAATGTTAGTTTATTTTTTATGAATTAGAAAAAACTATGAAAAGTAATTAGAACAATTAGTTTAAATATTTAAAAAGCCAAATGTCATGTGTGTATTGTTGAACACCTTATTTAAATCATATAAATAAGAAGTCATGTAACAGTCCTAATCACTACAGGTCAGGAGTGTTTTACTGTATGATGGAATGTTCAATTTTTCTGGTTAATTATTCATTAAATCAACAAATAGTTCTTGACTAAGATGACCTTATAATTCCTCTCAGCCTGACTAAACTTTAGAAGGGTTTCTTTCCCTCACCCTAGGCCCTTGACCTCTCTTTTCTTAGAACATTTACTTTAAACTTGCAATTGTAAATTATTTTTTCTGCCCCTTTGAGATATAAATTTTCTCCCAACCTCTTGTCAGTTTTATAATCCAGATTGTCTTTCTCCAGGACTTTGGAAGCCATCCCATGGATACATCAGTAATCATAAGAGAAAGAACTACTCTTTTTTTTTCATATTTATTTGTCAGACACTGCTTTATGCGACTTACGTGTATTACCTCTTTTAGTTCTAACAACCTTATGTGTGTTACTGTTATTCCCCTTTAACATGTGAGAAAATTAGAGCATATAGAAATAATTTGCCCAATTGTATAGCATGTGAAAGAGCATAGATTCAAACCAGAGTCTGAATTAGTTTAGATTCAAACTCTGGATCCAGAGTTTGTCCTCTGAACCCCTATGTGAAAAGTATTATAATAGAGAAGTTTTTAGAGTATCTGAAGCTCAGAGAGGACTACTGTAAGCTAAGAGGACACTAAAGAACCACACAAAGAACATTGGGGCACTAAGAAGAAACTTTTCCAACAAGGTAGAAAGCACAAAGAGGATAAAATAAAAGTAGCTTTAAAAAGGAAAGGATATTTCAGGTAGATTTTAAAGAATGAACAAAAAAATTTGTCTCCTTGAAAACTAAACATAGTCTACTTTAAAGAATCTATGATGGTACATATTTTCTTCCCTACCCAACTAGATCTGATCATTTCATCTTCTAAATGCTCTTATATTTATTAAACATACTTAAAAATATTTGTTCATCCCAAATAAATCTGTAATCAACATTCTGACAGATTTCTATCATACATAAATGAAATTCTAAAATGTAAATTCCTGCCACAATGATTTTTTTCTTTCTCAGAAACACCAGGCTTCTGCTATTTCTTTTGCTAGTATAATCTTCACTCACATCTTACATTACGAGATCTATCTCATATATTTCTTTATCTACTTCCTTTTCTATATTATATTATCTTTATTTAAGAGATATATGGAGCTTTTTATGGAAAATATTTATTCTTTGCTAAAGAGATTTCCCTTTGTGCTAAGAGAACTCTACCTGCTGCTTCATTTTTGGCTCATTCCACTATACTCCCCACTCCTTCAACGATATGAGGGGGTAAAGAGTCTCTCTCTTTCCTAGCAAGTAACAGTTACCATTTTTCATGTATTTCTGTGACAATTGACAAAATTATTACTAATCTTAAGTCCCACAAGGGCATATGCCATGTTAGTTTTTATATTGTGATATATCCTGAAAGAGATCACAATATGCCACCTCACATACGGCACTTTTCAATGTGGAATAGTTGAGCTGAAGGTAATTGAGAATCAACAGATGCAGAAAGAAGCCTTCTCCCAATTCCCCTTACATGATTAGAAGCAGAAACTTCAGAGAAATGATGACTGCCAAAAACCCCTTCTATGGGAAGTTTGACGGTCATGAAGAACATGGAGAGTCAGCACCAAGATGAGTCTCCCCCCAAAACAAGCAACAGCAATAGCAACAAAACCATTTACTAAAATGGCCCTTGTATTTCATTAGTTTCCCCATATCATTTACCCCCCCACAATTTATCCCTCCTAGGAGCCCAAGTCCCCCTTTTCTTGTCTAGTCCATGATTTATTGCCCTTTGTCACTAATATTATATAAACTTCCAAGTCTACCACGTCATGGGAGTGTTCACTTCTTTTCTGTGGAGCCTCCGTGCATGTAAAATTAAAATAAAGGAACATATGCTTTTTCTCCCTGTCAATCTGTCTTTTGTCAGTTTAATTCATGATGATAGGGGAAAAGTTTTTTCTTCTGCTTCTTTCCCGAGCACCTAAACCAATGCCAGACTCAGTAAATATTTGATGAATACGTGATGTGTGACTTGGCAGTAAACATGTACTTGGAGTGACTGATTCATAGGAGACAGCCAGTGAAAACTAGCAGCTGAAATTACCATAGAAATGTTGCAGGGAGTGCTATGCTGTGTGTTGTCCTCATGATTATTTCTAGAAGTTTGATAAGGTCCAGATGTAAATGACACACATACACACAAAATAATAATAATAATAATAATAATAATAATAATAATAAAAGTAAATAAACAAGCAAATAAATAATAAATAAATTAAATAGCCCAAATAAGATTGAGATAGGAAGCCTGACAGCTCTGTGGTCATCAAAGACCCAGCCTTCCTGATTTTCCACCCTTAGCCAGTGGCTTCTACCTTCAAGGTGTCTGAAGTATTGCTACTTTGGTTCCAGCCTTTATAGGTTTCAATAAGCAAAAAATAGGAAGGAAAGAGGGTATAACAAGACAAGAACAAAAACAAAATTTGGTGGGCCCCCTAAGAAGAGCTATTCTAGACACTAATCTATCACTTCAGCTCATGTCTTATTGAAAGTCCCCTCAGAACTAAAACTGAAACGTGGGTATTTAAATAAGTCTATTGTCATCTTAAACAATATGGCAATCTACTAATAAAGTAAATGAGAAAAGTAACTATAATTTTTCTTTTCTCTTATGAAAACTTTCCTTTTTTAACTTTCTGAGCATTTTATATCATAAAACTGTGTTTTCTCTTTTACCAAACCTTTAGGGGAATAAACATTGGCAATATAATTTCTATTACATATTTTTCTTTAAGTTTGTTTCTCCAAAATGACAAACTAAGGAAGCCCAGGATTAAAACTGGATTCATGTTCTGAAATATCAGGACTTGTGAAATATATTATGGGAAGAAGAAAGACAAATCTCAGGGCATCCCAGATACACATGTGAAGATGCAAGGCTATCTTATACTCAGTCCACATTCAAATATATCCTCATCAGCAACCTGCTGAAATTTCAACATCGTAAGTACTCCGAGTCCCTGACTATTTTCTTCTCAACTCTTAAGATGCTTCATTCAGTCAATCCTTGATGTTAATAACCACTGAATTTAAGCCATGGCAACAGGAAGGTATTCTTCTTTGGCTTTTGAATGTGTGTTTTTATGTGTCTGTGTACTTACATAGTAGTGAATGCTTGCAGTTTTGGCTATTATTTTCACACCAAACAATGAATCCATACAGTGATGACCTGAATTGGGACCAAGTTTGGCAGCTTTACCATTTCTTCATTCTGCCTCTTTGTTAAGTTTTCGTTACTTGCTCTAAGCTGAAAATAGAATTATCTGCCAGAATGAAATGAGAACTGCAGATTCTCAAATTTATCCCCCCCACTCTTTCCTCTCAAATATAGTCTGATATTTGAATTTCAAAGACAAGCTCTTTGTCTAAATAAATGGAGTAGAAAAATCAAGAAAATAACCACTTAAGAAAAATATGGGTGCTCTTAATAAACTTGAGAGGAAGATATGCTGTCCGAAGAATCAGGAGTGAATATAATTCAAAATGAAATTATATTTGTATTCCTACTTTTAAGCTAATTTTAGGGATTCTTTCAAAAGAGAGTTCTTTAATTGATTAGGTAAGGCTTTGAAAAACTAAATAGACTACTTCTAATTTCATGACAGTTTTGTTATTCAGAAGAAGAAAAGCTTACACATGCGAAAAAAAATGAAAAAAAACCCTGACTTCTGAAAAATAGCACTTTTAAAATTTTTACCAAACACTGTTAAGCAATACAGTTAAACATAATTATATTCTCTTTCCCTATAAGAGAATTATATTCTCTTTCTTTTTGGTACTTTAGTAGTGTCAGACAGATTTCAATTGATTGCACCTGATACACATTGAATGGAGACTACAGATATGTTTAAAAGTCCCTAAAATACAAAAGACTAAGTCGAGAAAGTGTCATTTCTTCTAAGTGTTAAATAGCCAGCAATCCAGTTCTCTTTTTTCTTAGTGTGTGTCTCTGTGTATTGAGGATGATGGGATGACACCTAAAGGACCAAACATAAGATTTCCCAAGAGGATGGGCGCCTGGGTGGCTCAGTGGGTTAAAGCCTCTGCCTTCGGCTCAGGTCATGATCCCAGGGTCCTGGGATCGAGGCCCGCATCGGGCTCTCTGCTCAGCGGGGAGCCTGCTTCCTTCTCTCCCTGTCTCTCTGCCTGCCTCTCTGCCTACTTGTAATCTCTCTCTGTGTCAAATTAAAAAATAAAATAAAATCCTTTTAAAAAAAAAAAAAAAAAAAGATTTCCCAAGAGGAGGCTGCTGCCCACTGGATTAATTATGTGACATCTTTAGCCAGCAAATAGCGCTTACTTCTATTCAGTTTCCGCTATTTGGACAATTATTTATAGGTGCTTGCATTTCTTAGAGCTTGTATATCTTATTAAAATTCCTAAGAAGAATGTTAATAAAATCATAAAAGAAATACTCTATTATTTGTACATCATAATCTCAGGTGTTCATTTTTTATTTGAAAATTTTAGGGTGCCTGGGTGGCTCAATGTGTTAAGCCTCTGTGTTGGGCTTAGGTCATGATCTCAGGGTCCTGGAATCGAGTCCCACATCAGGTTCTCTGCTCACCAGGGAGCCTGCTTCCCCCTCTCTCTCTCTGCCTGCCTCTCTGCCTACTTGTGATCTTTCTCTCTCTGTCAAATAAATAAAATCTTAAAAAAAAGAAAATTTTAACACAAAAATTCCAGACATATCAACATAATTCCCATGTAATACATTCAAAATAATGCAATACACTCATTTTTGATAAAAACATCATACATAATTTTTTTATCCCCCAGCTTTATTAAGGTATTAGTAACAAATAAAACTAGAATATATTTAAGAACTACAATATGGTGTTTTGCTATATGTATGCATTATGAAATGATTACCATGATCAAGCTAATTAACATATCCACAAACTCACATACTTTTCTTTTTGTGATGAGAACATTTGAGATCTACTTCCTCAGCAAATTTTAAGTATACAATACAGTATTATTAACTATGGTCACCATATACTACATTAGATCTCCAGAACTTACTCATGCTACGTAACAGAAAATTTGTACCACTTGACTAATATATCCCTATTTCCCCAACCACCAGTAACCGGCAGTCTACTTTCTACTTCTATCAGTTTGACTATTTTAGATTCTACATATAAGTGAGATCATGCAGTATTTGTCTTTCTGTGCCTAACCTATTTCACTTAGTAAAATGTCCTCTAGGTTCGTCTATTGTTGTAAGTGACAGAATATCCTTCTTTTTCAAGGCTGAATAATATTCCACTATAATCTTCCATTCCATTGTGTGTGTGTGTACACACACCACATTTTGTTTATCTGTTCACTCATCAATAAACACTGAGGTTGTTTCCATGTATTAGCTATTGTGAATAATGGGCATTAAACATGGAAGTACAGATATCTTTCCGATTTAATTTTGTATTTTTGGATATATACTCAGATGTAGGATTTCTGGAACAAATGATAGCTCTATTTGTATTTTTTCATGGAGTTATTTATTTATTTTAGCAAGAGAAAGAGAAAGAGAGAGAGTGAGCAGGGCGGGGGGGGGCAGAGGGAGAGAATCTCCAGCAGACTCCCCGCTGAGCACAACTCAAGGCTCAATCTCACAACCCTGAGATCGTGACCTGAGCAGAAATCAAGAATCAGACAGTTAACCAACTGAGCACCCAGTGCCTGATGACAGCTCTATTTTTAATTTCTGGAGGAACTTCCATAGTGTTTTCCATAAGGGCTACAGCAAATTACATTACCTCCAACAGTACACAAAGGTACTTTTCTCCTCATCTTGCCAACACTTGTTATCTTTTAATTTTTAAAGCAAAATTCAAGTATAACCAAATACAGTTTTATTAGTTTCAGGTATACAATGTAATGACTAGCGATTCTATACATTACTCAGTGCTCATGATGATAAGTGTACTCTTAATCCCCTTCATCTGTTTCACCCATCCCTTCACCCCCTTCCCCTTTGGCAACCACCAGTTTGTTCTCTATATTTAAGAGTCTGCTTTTTGTTTGTTTGTATGTTTGTCTCCTTCTTTCTTTTCCTTTCCTTTCCTTTTTTCTTCTTTCTTTCTTTCTTTTTCTCTTTCTTTCTTTCTTTCTTTCTTTCTTTCTTTCTTTCTTAAACCCCACATATGAATGAAATTATATGGCATTTGTCTTTCTCTGATTTGTTTCACTTACCATAATACCCTTTAGATTCCTCCATATTGTAGCAAATAGCAAGATTTCATTTTTTATGGCTGAATAGTATTCCATATATATGGAATGTATTTGAAATATATATGGCAATGTATATGTGGAATATTCTTGGAATACATATAGACTATATGGATATATTTGGAATATATATGGAATATAGGGATATATTTGGAATATATAAGGAAATATATATGGAATATTATTCATAAGAAGAGCATATGGAAAGAATACACACACACACACATACTTTAATCCATTCATCTATACATAGAAACTTGTTTTCTTTGTATAAATATTTAATAGTGGAATTATTAAATTGTATGGTAATTCTATTTTTAATTTTTTGAGTAACTTCTATCAAAGGGGAGAAGATATTGGCAAATGATGTATCTAATAAGGGGTTAATATCCATTTATATGAAGAACTCATGCAACTCAATACCAAAAAACCACACAATCCAATTTAAAAAATGGGTAGAGAAAATGAATAGATAGTTTTCCAAAGAAGACATACAGATGGCCAACAGACACAGGAAAAGATGCTTATCACTAATCATCAGGAAAATACAAATCAAAAGAGCAATGAGATGTCATTTCACACTTGTTGGAATGATTAAAATAAAAACACAAGAAGTAACAAGTGATGGTGAGGATGTGGAGAAAAAGGAACCATGTGCACTGTTGGTGGGAATGCAAGCTAGTCATTTAACATTTTGATAACAGGTATCTTAACAGGTTTGATATAGCATTTTATTGTCATTTTGGTTTATATTTCCCTAATGATTAGCAGTGTTGAGCATCTTCTCATATACCCGTCAGCCATTTGTATATCTTCTTTGAAAAATTTGAAATTTTGAAATTTTAATTTTTTCTTAATGTATTTATCACTATAAACTCTCCTCTCAGAATTGCTATTGCAGCATCTATAAGTTTTGATATATTGTATTTGCTTTTTTAAAATATATATATTGATTTCCTTTATAATTTCTTCTCTGATTCATTGGTTGTTCAGGAGTCTTTTGTTTAATTTCTAAATATTTGTGAATTTTTCCAAAAATCCATCTGTCATTGATCTCTAGTTTCATACCATTGTGATCTAAAAACATACTTGATATGTTTCCAATTCTTAAAAAATTTGTTAAGATCTGTTTTGTGGCCTAGCATATGCTCTATCCTGTAGAATGTTTCCTGTGTGCTTGAGAAGAATGTGCATTCTGCTGCTGCTATTGAATTACATGTTCTGTGTATTTCTTTTAGATCATTTAGTCCAGAATGTTGTTCAAATCCTCTTTCCATATTGATGTTCTGTCTGGATGACCTTGCCTTTGTTAAAAGTGGAATACTGAGTATTGAAATTCCTGCTATTATTTTATTGTTTCTCTTCCTACCTTCTGTTCTGTAAATACTTGCTTTACATATTTAGGTGTTCTGATGTTGCATGCATATATATATATATAACTGTGACATGCATTTGATGAATTGATGCTTTTATCTTTATATAATGATCTTTGTCTTTGTGACAGTTATAACTTAAAGTTTATTTTGCTGATATAGGTATAATCATCCCTACTCTGTGTTGGTTACCACTTGCATAGAATATCTTTTCCATCCCTTCACTTGCTCCTTATATGTGTCCTTAATTGTAAAGTGAGTCTCTTGTGAGTCAATCACTGTGGAAAACAGTATGGAGTTTCCTCAAAAAGATAAAAATAGAAATACCATATGATCCAGCAATTCTACTACTGGATATTTAACCAAAGAAAACAAAACATTAGTTCAAAAAAAAACATACATGCACCCTGATGTTTATAGTAGCATTACCTACAATAGCCAAATTATGGAGACAGTTTATGAATGGATCAACTTATTTTTCATATATATATATGTATATATTTTCATATATATACGTATATACATATATACACATATATATATGTACACATATATAATGGAATACTACTCAGTCATAAAAAAGAATGAAATCTTAGAAATATGTGGATTTTAAAACCCAAACAAACAATAACAAGAACAAAATCAGAAACAGATCCATAAATACAGAGAATAAACTAATGGTTACCAGAAAGGAAGAGAGTTGGGGAATAGGCAAAAATGGGTGAAAGGCAGTGGGAAGTATAGACTTCCAGTTCTGGAATGAATAAGTCATGAGGATGAAAGGAACAGCATAAGGAATATAGTTATTGGTATTATAATGGCATTATATGGTGACAGATGGTAGCTACATTTGTGATTATTGCATGAGGTATAGAGTTGTCAAATCACTATGTTGTAGAACTGAAATTAATGTAACATTTTGTGTCAACTCTACTTCCATAAAAAAATTAAAAAATAGAGTGAGTCTTTTATAGCATTTGGTTGAATTTTATTTTCTATCCATTAAGCCAGTTTGTGTCTTTTGTTTGAAGAATTTAATACATTTCCATTTAATTATTGGTAAGTAAGGACTTACTATCATCATTTGCTAGATGTTTCATGATTACTTTGTAGTTACTTTGTTCCTTTCATTCTCTCTTTGTGATGTAATTTTTTTTTTAGTTTTATGCTTTGTTTTCTTCATCTTTTGATTACTAGAGTTTTTTCTTTGTGGTTATCATGAAGCTTACTTATAACACTTTATGTCTTTATTAAGCTGATAACAACTTAACTTTGCATACAACAATCCTACACTTTAACTTCTCCTCTCACATATTATGTCATTTGTTGTTGTGTATTTCCAGGTTTTTTTGCTTTTACTTCTACTGGAGACCATCTAGATTTTTTCTTAGAAGGTCTTTTTTTTTCCTAATAATTTTGTTTTGTTGAATATTTATGCATATTAAGAAGAATTTGGTGGCAAGGATTTCTCTGTCCAAATCAACAAATACTTTGACTTTATGACTGTATTTTTTGGACTTGTTTCTCAAAGTCCTTACTCTAATTTCACAAACAAAGGTTGGATGCTTGTGGTGGAAAATTTTGGTTGTTTTGGGGTAACCAACTTAACTTTTATGGTTAAATGAAATATTCACATTCAACCAAGATGATTTCTAAAACCCTTTTCTAAGATACAGCAATAAGTGGCATTTATTTGAAGTATAATACATTCACACCTAAGCAGATTTCTGGCCTGGAAGTGGCGGAGCACAGACAGCTGGAAGGAAGGGAGCTTCTAGATACTGGAAGTTGTTTAGTTGCAAACTTAAGCCAAATTTGCCTTGTTTTCTTCTCTCTCTCGTACACGCAGTATAAGATATTTTGTTTAACCATGATTTTTAATAATGCCTATATTCTTCCTGTTTGAAAGTTTCTACCTTATCTAAATAACCAGAGGAGATGACTATGATATACATGTATTTGATCAAAAACTTCTGTGGTACAGAAATGATGTATAGAATAATTAAGAACAATAAAATCTTGCATAAAGTAGAGCCAAAGTAGAGTAGATATTGTTTAATACATTTCTCAATTATAACAAAATAAATGAAAATTTAAAATTAAAATGAAATAACATATAATCCCATCACCTTAACATAATTATTATCTGTAAGATAATTTAGAAAAGCAGTTTATGAAGAATTAAGAGGAACTATAAATATGCATATATTTTCACTCAATAATTTCATTTCTGGTAATTAATTCTGAGGAAATAAATCAATCAAAGAAAATGTAGCTTTGTGCATTGAGGTTTGTTTTCTTTTCTTTGAGAGAGAGAGAGAGTGAGTAAGGTGGAGGGACAGAGAGGAGGGAAAGAGAAAGAATCTTAAGCAGGTTCCATGGTCAGTGCAGAGCCCAATGCAGGGCTCGAACTTATGATGCTGAGATCATGACCTGAGCTGAAATCATGAGTTGGATGCTGAACCAATCAAGCCAGGAGCTCCAAGATTTATTTTAACATTAATTTTAATGACTAATATTTTAAAGAATTTGAATATCTGACTAGTGTAAAATTATTGCACACCATCTTAACCAGTCCTTAAAATTAAAATTGTAATGACACTAGCCACACGAGATATCCATTTAATGTAATACATAAAAATTATGTCAAGACCATTATAGTAAAAAGTGAAATTATTGACTTATATGGTCAAAAACTAAGAGGGTCAAAAATATGAAAGAGCTACATTAGGACAATTGGATACTGTGATATTATTTTTCATTTTTTTATTAATATGTAAAAATCATGGGAAACATTTAAAAAGTAGAAAATTAGAAATAAATAGGAAGTTTGTATTTAGTTATATAGTGCTCATCAAATAAACAGCTATGAGCACTTACTAATTGATACTGATTTGAAATTATGCTTAGCCTACTAATTAATTCCTGTTATTAAGCTTTTGTTATATGCAGTTTTATTAAGTTTTTGTTATAACTAGACAGCTTTTAAAAAATATCCCACAACTTAATTTTTAAATGTAAATTCTGTTTTATTCAAATTTTTATGCCCTAATGTCTAAAACAATGGCCTAACATGGCATGTTTTTAATGAATATCTGTTGAATAAATTTAAGACTAGAAAACTCTGACATCTTTTTAAAAGTTAATTTAATTTTGGGTAAATAATGAGCCACATGAATCAAACAATGGCAAAAGAACACATAGTGGGGGAAAAAAATTCTCCTTTCCCTATCTGCCAGCCACTTTTCTCTTCCTACATATACAAACAAAATCCTGTGCGTAATATTTCCCTCTTTTTACACAATGAGAGTGTATTATACATAATTTACTGCAGATTGTTTTTCCCCAATTAACAATATATCTTGGAAATCTTTCCTTATCAGTATACATTTGACCTTCTTTGTTCTCTTTTATGATCACATAGCATCCCATTACATGGATGTATCATACCTTGCCCTTATTCATAAACATCTTTTTGATTGTTTTTATCTTTTGCCAACCATTTCCCAAGGTTTTTTAGTTGTATCTATCAGTCTGCTACAAGGCACCAAAGTCAAAGGTGAACTTCCTCATATTTTTTTTCAAAGCTTACTCTCACATACCATATCAATTTGTTAGGAAACCCGGCTGGTTTTAACTTAGAAATATATCCAGAATTGAACTGCTTTCAACTATTTCCACAAAGCTATCATTTCTCACCTGGATTAATATAATTGCCTCTTAAATGGTCTCTCCCTTTCAATGCTTGTCTCCTTTGCAATCTAGTCTCCAAACAATAGATAGTACTAATATCATTTTAAAATACAAGGTAGGACTTCTAGAATTCACTAAGGTAGAGTAAATACATAACACTCTATCCCTCCCACTGAATAAAATTAAAACCTTGGGAAGAATACATAAACCAGTTTCTTCATCCTCTGAAAAAAATAAATAACAGCAAGTAGAGTAAGATATCCTGAAAATCAAAACTCAGAGAAGAAGGACCTGTATAGGTACGAGTTCTCTGTTTTATTCTCTCTCCCATCTCTGGCCTAGACTATAGAGTAGGCCGAATCCTGACACTATGTAGCAGTGCAGACAATAAGAGCTCAAAGAAATCTCTCTTTCTTCTCCAGAAAACTGGGAAGGAGGCCAATATGGGATGGAGAACACAGGAGGAAATTCTCATGTTTTAGATTTCCTGTTTTTATGCTCTTAGAATTGAGCCAAGTCAAGTTCCAGTCATGAAGCTACATTCCTATGGAGATGACAATGGACAGTGGTGGCAGTGGTGGTGGCATCAGTGGACTTGCAGGCACCTAAAACATTCAGGAAAAGAATCCTGTTCTTTTAACAGAGAAACAGGAAAGAGGCCCTTGTCATATCAAAAGCATGGGAGGAATCCTCTTTCTTTTCTCCCCTTTTTCCTATTGTTATTTGCCCCAAGTTGGATCCAGTTACAGAAATTGCAAAAGTAGTGACATTAATACCTTGGCAAAATAAGCAGAATGCCAAAATTGAGGTACTCAGAGAATATGGGGTCATTATGAAAAGAACAAACCTAGAAAAAGCAATTCTTTAAATTCTTTAGTAATAAGACATGAGCTTCGTGGCTTACTCCATATTGTACATGTATTGAACTGGCCTGAATCAACACATTAAAAGCTTTGAGGACTTCTCATATAAAGTAAGGCTTTCCTAGTGGCAAATTAGCATCTGGTTGGTTGACATGCTGGGGGGACCAGAATATATCTGCCAAGGCTTTATTAACTTCAATGATATTGGAACTATAGTGAATAGAAGTTGGGTCATAGCATTCAGCCTGAATCTAACCAAGTTGATTGCAAGCTAAAACAAACACAAAGAAACCAAAATTTGCCAGAGGATTTCAATATGACCCAGAGTTTCCTATCATAAGATTTAAAATATCTAGAATATAATCCTTGATTAACTAACATATGAAAGAACTAGGCATACCTCAACAACTCTCAAGGAAAAATTCCACGTAAGAGACAATGACTTCAGAGACAAGATAACTTGTTTTGGGAATGTCAATAAAAATCTTAAAGCAATTATTATAACTTTTTTTCATGAAAGAAAAAACAAAACAAAACAAAACTCTTGAAATAAGTGGAAAAGTATAAGTTATCAAGAGAGAAATTGAAGTTATAAAGAAGGTACCATTGAAAATTTTGTACCTAACAATTATAATAACTAAAAAGATCACTGGAAATGAAATTACTTAGGAGAGAATCAGAAAATTTGAAGATAGACTAATAGAAATTATCTAATTTAGATAATAGAATAAAGTTTGAATATATATATTTTATATATATTACTAATTTTATTTATTTTATATATATTTATTTATTTCATATATATTACTAATATTTATATATTAGTAATATATATATTATATACTTGGAAACTTTAATACTCCCATGAATATTAATAAATAGAACAAATATATAGGAAATAAGCAAGGGTATTGAAGATCTGACCAATATAATATCATCTAACTTAAAACCATACTCAACAACTACAGAGTATACATCATTCTCAAGTATACACGGAAGATTTACCACGATAAATTAACTTTGGATTAAAAAAAAAGACCCAAAAGTTAACAAATTTAGAATAATTAAATGTATACCAAGTATGTTCTCATCATAGATAAAGTTAATCTAGAAAATAAATAACAGAAATATGTCTGTAAAAACTGTAAAATATTTAGAAATTAAACAACATACTTGGAAATAATCTATAGGTCAAGAAGATGTCTCAAGATAAACTGGTAACTCTTTTAAACTACATTAAAAGGAAAATGCAATGTATCAAAATTTGTGAGATGTAGTAAAGCAGAATTTAGAGGGACATTTATAAAATTGAATGCTTATATTAGAAAAGAAGATACATCAAATCAATAATCTAAGTTTCCACATTAAGAAACTAAAAAATAAAGAGAAAATGAAACTCAACACAAACAAAAAATAAAATAATAAAGATAAGTTTCAAGATTTGATAAAGTTTCAATAAAGATAAATTTAGTAAATTGATAATAAATAAGTTGCAATAAAGATAAGCAGTTTAAAAACCACTGAAATCAAGAGCAGATAAACAATATAAAAAATCAATGGAACCACACATGGGTTCTTTAAATGTTTGATATTTTATCAATATCAATAATATCAATAATATTGATTAACTTTTTCCAGAAAGGGAGTGACAGAAAGAGCAAAAATTACCAATATCTGTTAAAAAACAGATCTCTCTTCAGAACTAACAGCCATGAATATGTATATCTAATTCTGGTATCAAACCTGGCTACCAGCTACAACTATATCAGTTCAAAAGGTTACTGCTCCAGCCCCAAGATCCTTCTCTGCTTGAGCCTTCTAGGGATTTCCTTTTCCATTACTTCTTTTGCACTCAATTATGCATTTACTATTTCATTTATGATAGCTTATCCAATATTTTCAAGTGTTTGTGGCAACAGTGGGAAGTCCACATTGAATCAGAGCATCACATTGCTAGGACAAGAATTACATAGGTTCTAAAACCAAGCTACTCCTCCCTCCACTCTCTTCTTTGCTACAATTAAAAGCTGATTATTTTCATGTTCCTTTGGAATTCACCTTACATAAAATAAAGTTCCATATCATCTTTTCCAACAATGTTGCAAAATATAAAGTAGAATGTTTTAAGCATTTCTGCAGTTCTATTTTCCACAAGGTATTGGCTTTGTTTTTGTTATGCTGGTTTGAAGTATAAATACAAAATGCTATTAATTTTAAGGAACCACCTCTTGCTATGTTCAATAGATTCTTTGTTAGATTCTTTTATGGTGTTTAATTAACTTTGTAAACACAGGTTTGGTACTATTTATCTGATCTCCTCTGGACTAGACTGCTAATAGGTATCACTCTGGATCCCACTTTATAGCTTTTTCTTTCTTTTCTATTTTTTTTTTAAGTAGATTCCACACCCAGGGTGGAGCCTGATGCTGGGCTCTACTCAATGACTCTGAGATCAAGACTGGAGCTGAGATCAAAAGTCAGATGTTTAACTGACTAGGCCACTCAGGTACCCCCTTCCTTTTCTAATTTTTGAATCCTAACTCAGTTTTTTTTCTGTGCTATTCTTTTGTGTTTCTGAATTCTGCTTGAGAAAACAGGATTGGTGTACATAATGTACAAATAACTGCTTTATAGAAAGCAGTAGAATTGGGGCATCAACAAGAAACTTAATTTCCTGTTCATTCAAAAATGATTATTGAGTGCCAACTTGTAAGATTTACTGAGCTAGGAATGAGTGGCTCTTCACAGTCAAAAGTGAGGAGGTAATGACTGTGTACTAAATGGTAGAATAAAGAGATATTATGGAAAGGAAAGGCAGAATATCTCATTTAGACAGAGAGTGACAAGGAACTCTTCCACTAGGGGATGATACTGGCACTGAAACTTGACAGATAAATAGAAATTTTCAGCTTGAGGAAGCAACATGTATAAAATATCAAGGAGTGAGTAAACATGATGTGCAAGAAAAATGCAAGCATTTTGGTATAATTGAACCATATGCTCTATGTGAGAACTTGGCTAGTGATGAGTTTCAATGAGTTTCCAGATGTAAGCAGTTACCGGATCTTGAATGACTTTGTTTCTTTACTAAGGGAGTTGAATCTCCTTTGGAAAGTAATAGAGAAGTACAAATGGGTACTAATAAACGAGATAACCTGACCAGATTTACAAAGTTGAAAGACCACTGTGGGAGCAACATTGAGTACTGAGGGCAAAATGTCTACAAACAACCACACATCACTCAATAAAGTAGCTCTACTGTTCCTCAGTATTTATTTTTGTCTTGTTTTGTTTTTGTTTTTATTGTTTTGGCCTATTTAATCTCCAAAATTTCTCTGAGTCAATACGCATGCCTAATTCTCCAAGTACATTTATTTCAATAGTATTGACAATGCCCTATGACATGCATCATGCTAAGTCTTAGAAATACTAGGATAAACAAGACAGGGCTCCTGCTTTCTCAGAGTTTACTACTTTTTTATCAGGGGGTAGCAGAGTCATTTTCAATAAAATACCAAAATGATTTCACAAAATTATGTATTACATATATCTATTATATTTATACTATATATGATATATATACTAACTATATATAGTTGACCCTTGAACAACCCCTACACAGTTAAAAATCTGTGTATAGCTTATGACTCCCAGAAAACTTAACTACTGATAGCCTGCTGTTGACCAGAAGTCTTACTGATAACTAAGAGTTGATTAACATATCTTTTGTATGTTGTGTGTATTATATAGTCTATTCTTACAATAAAGTAAGCAAGAGAAAATAAAATGTTATTAAGATAATCATAAGGGGGCACCTGGGTGGCTCAGTTGGTTAAGCAACTGCTATGGCTCAGGTCATGATCCCGGAGTCCTGGGATCGAGTCCCACGTCAGGCTCCCAGCTCCATGGGGAGTCTGCTTGCTTCTCTCTCTGACCTTCTCCCCTCTCATGCTCTCTCTCTCTCTCTCTCAAATAAGTAAATAAAATATTAAAAAAAGATAATCATAAGGAAGAGAAAATACATTTACAGTACTGAAGTGAATTTATCAATAGTGTAAATTTACCTTTTTACAAAGTGAATCATTTGTTAGTACCTACATCAGTATTGTCTTCTGTGATATAAAACACTGTAGATGTTATACGTGTTACAAATACTAGACATCAAGATGAAAGGATAATATGAAAAAGAAATTCATGTTTATTTACAAATTAAAAAATTTTAAAAATTTTTATTGAAAATCTGCATATAAGTGGATCTATGCAGCTCAAAACTGTGTTGTTCAAGGGTATTCAGATGTTTTTGTGATTTGTCCTGCATAACCGACCCCATGGATTTGCATATACACAAGCAGGGTAAGAAATGTTGTTTTGTGACTCATGAAATGTAAATAACCATGGGAGCCTGGTTATTTAAAATATATTATCTGGCCTCCAGGTCAGAACTGGCCTTCTGTTCTGGATACCAAGAGCTACAAATCTTGCCTAATATTCCCTCCTGCTCAGGGTGGGCTGGCTCCCCGGATGGAATCCAGGAGGGGAGACAGACACACATAGAATAGGTTCCTTGAAAATATAAAAACATGATAACATAGAAACTCAGCTGGCTCCAAACTGCATGTAGGTAAACAAATGTTTAATTTTAAACCCTGTTATTTGCCCTATAACTATGGCCCTTTTGAAGATGGTTAACTGGAAGTCTCACCCGAGGAGAAGACATTTTGTCTAGACCTCTCAATTGTTACTCCACGGCTGTTTCCATGGGGCTTCCCCAGTTAGTAGGCTGGATGTTTTAAGTACCCAATTTGATGTAACTTTGCCTTATTTTCATTTGTTGCCTACTATTACCTTCATCAATACGTAGATCCCTTTCCTCTTCTGTTTCTATTAGGTTTCTATAAAAATGATAAAGTTTTCTTTCCTTTTTGAAACCAAAACGAGGCCATTGTGATTTTCTTGTTCAGAACAAAAGGTTAACTGTATATATAACTAGAGAGACAGACAGAGAAACAGAGGTTGGGATCTTGGACCAGCTGACTTAGGAAATATTTCCTGCAGGAAATAAAATTTACACTGAGACTTGTAAGATTAATAAAATTACAAAAGGTGCTTACTCCCCTTTGGCTAGTATTAGTCATTGCTCTAGGTAAAGAGGACTAAATATTCCAAAAGTCTTCTTTTCTTCCTGCCCTGACTCCCAACATGCCTAGATCTTATTAGTCACTAGGACATGCTGTCTGCAGGTATGCATTGGGAAGGAAAAAACTTTAACTCAGACATTTCCTCAAATATTGCTCTTCATTTCCTTCCCACTCTTTCTAGTCCCTCACCATCTCTCACTTAAACTTTGGTAATTACCTCACTCCAGAACAATCAATCTTCCATACTGCTGCTAGAGGGATCTTTCCAAAAGATAAATTTGCTTTTATGATTCCCTTGCAAAAAAAATATATAAATAATACAAATAAATAGAACAACAAAAGCATTTGGTAGCCTTCTATTGCCTTCAGGGAGAAATCCAAAACTGCATAGGTCATATAACACCCCTCACTATGTGATGGTGATTCAACTCATTAACTCTTCCACAGCCTTTCACCTTACTCTCAGATCCTTCCTTTATTTATCTTTTTAATGTGTCTTCATTTGTAAAGCTTCCCTCTCTATCCCAAAGGCAGAAGTAGACAAGATTCTGAATTATAGCACTTTTCTCTTTGTATGAAATTATTTATATGCTATTTCCACTTCTAGACTGAATATTTAAAAGTGGGGAATGTACTTTATTCATCTTTGAACCCTCAATACTTGGCATAGTTCCTGGCCCAGTTCTTGTCATGTTGAAAGTATACAGTACATTTTAAAGTGAATTAAATAAAAATAAATTAACCCAGAGTTGAGAACAAGACCTAGAAGTTAAATAATAACATAAATCATGAAAGAAATGTTATTTTTGAAAGCAGAGATGTTAAGAATGTTCTTATAGGATACCTCTGAGCTTAAATATTCAACATTTGCCTTTGGGTCCTTCAAAGTTAATCAAGATTTTTTTGAGTTCATTAAATAATTTTTAGAAAACAAATTTAACAATATACAGTGAGTAGAATAAAATTTTATGTATAGTAACCATGTTATTAGGCTTTTGCAAAGTATCTATTTAATTCAATTCAGAGTACTGAATGTTTGCATAGCTAACCTTTTCTTTATTTGAATTCAGAATATATCAGTTCGTGTGTTTTATTATTTTTAATATGACATCAAGACACTCCAGGGTACATTTTATTATTCCATTTATTCATGCCTAGGGTATATTACGAGCTGCAAACCTAAAGGCTAAGTGCTTTAACCACCCAAATCATGTATTAGTGGATCAATAAAACACACCCTGGAGTATCTTAATCCTATAATATGTCTCCTACTTCTTATTAAAGGGGAAAAAAGCAATTAATCTTGAACAAAACTAATACTTTAAAATCATATCATTCTGCTGTTACATATTTCATACAGGGTACAGATGAAAAACAATGGCAGTTTCTTGTTAGGACATTACTAGAGAAATGTTAAGTTATGCAGTCCATCTACTGAAAGAATAAGAAATATTTCTGTTCTAAAGCTTCTATGTATAGACAGCCCAAATCTATGTGAAGTATTGTATTTTTAGGTCTGATAATTCCTTATATAGTATCAGTCTGAATCAGAATAGACAATGGAGTGCTGCATTTAATTATATATATCTGATAAACACTGACTTGCCATGTATTTCTGGTAATTTTGCATTCAGTTACAATAGCTTGTATCAACCACAATTTCTTATGATTGCTTTTCCCTCTGCCATCTGTTTAGTACAGAGTTTTTCTTTTATCACTAGATTAATAATACCCAACATACCAATTTGCATATTGTAGATGCTCAACAAATAGGCAGTTTAAGTGATGAAATGGTTATGTTGCTAAACAACCTTGAATTCCATTTTAGAAGTTACTGAATTACAAATGAAATTAAATATACTCATATAAATACTTATATAATACAGATAGCTAATAATAATAATAAAATTATCCTAAAAGTTAAGAGAAGGCAATTATACTAGTTGCACACACACACACACACACACACACAAATAGATAGGGAGATACAGAGACAGAAAAATTGGAGAGAATATAAACCTAAAGTATTGACACTGATACCAGGGCAAGGTGGAGAAAACTGAATGGGGAGATATCAGAGAGGAAGACAAACCATGAGAGACTCTGGACTCTGAGAATCAAACTGAGGATTACAGAAAGGAAGGGGGTGGGGGAATGAGATAACTGGGTGATGGGTATTAAGGAGGCGATGAGCACTGGGTGTTACACGCAACTAATGAATTGTTGAACACTACATCAAAAACTAATGATGTACTACATGCTGGCTAATTGAACATAATAATCATAAAAAAGGAATTTATGTAATCTGTTCTTTGACCTGTATTTTCAGATTTTTCTACAATGGATGTATAATCCTTTTTGTTAAAAGAAACAATAAAATAACTTTCTGTTTTTAGATATATACATTTTTAACCCAAGAAATTTCTGCACCCCCACAACATTTTAGGTTGCAATGGTAATAAATAATGCCAGCAGTTATCCCATGACTCAAATATGAAATTGCTTAGAATGATACATGGAACTTACTATACATTCAATAAATATTTGCTGAGTGGGAGAATAAAAAAGAACTGCTTGACTTAAGCATTCTATATAAAACAATGGGTTTCATCTGGTTTTATGTATTTACGTATGTAAGTATGTATGTATTTAATTACTGATTTATTTTAAATTAGCCAACATATAGTGCAATGTTAGTTTCAGACATAGTGTTCAATAATTCATCATTTGTGTATAACACCCAGTGCTCATCACATCACATGCCTTCCTTAATGCCCATCACCCAGTTGTCCCATCTCCCCCACCTCCCCTCCGGCAGCCCTGAGTTTGTTTCCCAGGGTTAAGAGTCTCCCATCGTTTGTCTCCCTCTCTGATTTCTTCCCATTCAGTCTTCCCTCCCTTCCCTTATGATTCTCTGTACCATTTCTTATATATCACATATGAGTGAAACCATATGATAATTTTTTATTAACATACAATGTATTATTTGTTTCAGGGGTACAGGTCTGTGAATCGGTCTTACACAATTCACAGCACTCATCATAGCACATACCCTCCCCATCCCTCCCACCCCCCTCCCCTCTAGCAACCCTCAGTTTGTTTCCTGAGATTAAGAGTCTCTTATGGTTTGTCTCCCTCCCTGGTCCCACTTTGTTTTTTTTCCCCTCCCTTTCCCCATGCCCCCCCGCCCCGTCCTGCCTCTCAAATTCCTCATATCAGAGAAATCATATGATAATTGTCTTTCTCTGATTGACTTATTTCGTTTAGCATAATACCCTCTAGTTCCATCCATGTCGATGAAAACGATGGGTATTCTACCTGTGAGCAGCAGCTTCAGCTGGTGCCCAGAAGGTCCAGCGTGCCTTTCCTGTTAGCCTGCCCTACAGATTCAGCCTTACCTTGCCAGTCCCATGTAAATGGTAGGTATTCATTCTTTCTGATGGCTGAGTAAAATTCCATTGTATATATGAACCACACTTTCTTTTAAAATAGGTGAAAACTAATTAAAAATGTACTTTCAACCATCATGATTTAAAGCTTGCTCAATCCTACTGCAATTTTCAATAACTTAATCTCTGATAACTATATCTTTCCCATTCTGCCATTCTCTAATCCAGAACTACATTTTTTCCGGATTTAGCATAAGGGGTTATGGTTAAACGTATTCCTTTAACATCCCAAGGTAAATTCATAAACAATTGAGCGAGCTGTTGCATGGAAAAAATTTGTGGGCATTCATAGCATGTCTTGTGTAGGAGAGGGATAGTACAGTCAAATATTATTCTAACCTTTTACTCAATGACTTCTAAATTTGCTGATATTAGTGAATGGGCTAAAGACTAGAAGTGGGTAGGCCTAGTAAAATTATTTCTTACATGATTCATTTTCTTCCTTTTTTGTGATAACACTGCCTAATGTGCTGTAACACTGGAATATATTAAGTCTGTTCTGCTTAATAATTTTTGATCTATATCACAAGGCGCATTCTTCCTGTACAGTAGAAAATACTAAGAAATAGAGCTTCTACAGAGGTTTCACTGATATTGGAAACTACAACTGAAAAGAAATTGAAGAGATTACCAATTTTTCTAATGCTTTTATAGCTAGCTTCCCTTTCTCTTAAAAAGATTCACTTTTTAATAATGCTTAACAGAAAGAATAGACCTCTGTTGTTTTGAGGCATTAGTGCCTAGTAATCATTCTATATACTTTGAAATACTGATAGCATGTCCGAGACAAAGAGGAAGATGGAAGAGGAAGAAGACTTTTGGAATACGTAGTCTAATATATATATAATATGTATATAAGTGATACATATGCAATATATATATAAACATATATATACTAAATATATGCCAAATATATACCACATATATACACACACACTAAAATCAGGGAATAACTATGATGGTTTCATTCAAAGAAGGTAAGTTCCCCGAGTGTATGGATTTTGTGTTTTAATCAGAGCTGTCTCTTCAGTACCTTAAAATAGTAAGTGGATAAAAAATCATGATGAGACTAAATCTAAAGGTGATAACAGATACTGTGCTAAGCTAATTATATGCAGTATATTATTTAATCCACATGAGCACAAAATAAGGCGGATCCTATCATTATTATTTTATAAAGAGGCTTAAAGGAGATCAAATATCTTACCCAAATTTATAAACATGTATGTGATAGAACAAGAAATTAAATATAAATTGTGAAAATATTCTTCCTTTGAGAGAATAAGAATTACTTGTTCTCCTTTATCCAATTTATACTGAAGTATAACAAAATACCTACATATACTCATTTCCTTTCTGTTTCAGCATAAACAATATGTTTATTTATATAAAACTAAATTAACATACAAGTAGGCTTCCTGCTTAAAAGCCAGTAGCCTGGGTGGGATAGAATCTTAGCCT
The DNA here is from genome assembly GCA_002007465.1 of Ailurus styani. Taxonomy (NCBI): domain Eukaryota; kingdom Metazoa; phylum Chordata; class Mammalia; order Carnivora; family Ailuridae; genus Ailurus; species Ailurus styani. The sequence goes on along the minus strand of LNAC01000144.1, from coordinate 3,207,529 downwards.
CTTTGTAAATTTACATCTGCACTTCCTTTTCATATGGCCTATCCTTGAAGCTTCTCATAACCTTCTCTCCTGCTCTCATGTCAGTACATACACCTGTCAATGGTTCCACTCAGGAATCTGTTCTTTTAAATGGTTGATTTATAGAGTCAATTTCTACCAATTTCTGAACTGCTTAATTTCTCTTAACCCCCTGTCTTTTGCCTAATTCCCACAAAGACATTTTGAAAATTATGTGTGACTACTTAAAATACACAATAGGTGCTCAATATGACACCAGATGACACCTCCTCACAGTACCATTTTCTGTCTTCCAGTTGTGGCCTAGATGTGCATCTACATGTTCCCTCTCAATGTTGTACCAACAACACCATCACTCTTATCCATCAGTACTCATTTTGGAGATGACTATGCACAAGGTACTGTGCTAGTTCTAGGGAGTGAAGGGGATGCAGTGGCAAACAAAACAGTGTCTACCTAGAAGGAGTACTGCATTTGCCTACTTCTTTAAATTATGCAGGATTCCTGAAGAAATAGGACTCACCTTTCATCCCCATGCTCCTAATCACTGGCACATAATAGATAGCACTCACTTATGAATGAGCTTCCCTGACCCTGTGTGGGTAAGTCTCTGTTTATACTCAGGACGTCACCACCCTAGTGAAACATACTTGATTTTGAAAGATTACCTCAGGTACACATTATAAAACAGAATTGTATGCATGTTTTTGTCTCCTTTGCAATTACATTGCTTTTGCTTATTTCTAAGTTTGTTCCATGTGGTGAACAAAGGCAAAAAATAATGAGAAATTGCTTAAACTCAAATAATTTAAAATTTTGGACTATTGTTCTCAGTGGAAAAAGGATCACAAGAGAACAAAGTTGATAATGACTAAGAGATCTCAGTAAACCTAAGTAAAATGTACTAAAAACTGAATGACATCATTGTATATACAATTCAAGAAATAATTTCTTTTTCTATTTGACTTTTTAACAGCACAGCATAGATGTAGTCATACAATGTTCAATTTAGCTGTTGTGCTTGCATAGCTGACTAATAAAACATATCACTTTAAATAACTTACCTCTGAGAAGTCTAAGTTACCAAATGAGTAAAATTTTAAGCAAGTTGCATGGATATAATTTGTCATTTTTATTCCTCATTTTATATAAATTGGCTTAAATATTGGTACAATTTTATGAATATTATATATCTAATGTCAATATTTCAGGCACTGTAATGAGTTTTTCTCTCTTCTAACAGACTGCAAATAAAAAATGTAAATAGTTGACTGAAATAATCCTTTTAAGTCTTGGTGAATTTCCAAATGATCTTGTGCCTATAGCAATAAAAATTTTACTGCCTACTTACTTTCTAGTGCTAATCACCCCAGAGATAATGATTATGCACCTTCTGACTTCAAGATTCGCACAAGTTAATGTCAGGGCATCCTCCTTTTCCTTACTATTATTGCAATCCATATGTGTTTCCATCTGGATACACACACATTCACATATGTGTAGCATCTATACTATTATTATCCATTTATAATTAAATATATATTTATAAACACATTATGTTGACTTTTTAGTTCAAGGAATTGTGGAAATATCTATGTTTTCTTTCTTTCTTTCTTTCTTTCTTTCTTTCTTTCTTTCTTTCTTTCATTCTTTTTTTCTTTAATGCATTTACATTTTTTATAAATAAATCCATGAGCTACACATAAAGAACTACTGAGGGAGGAAGCATAGTAAAAATCTATTTAACGAATGTTCAATGACATTACTTATAAATGTTGTCAATTGGTTATTTTATCTAGAATGTGCAATAAAATGGGAAAATATTAAGTTAATGGATTCAATAACAAGCCCATTATTACTGGAGCTGTAGCATAACTTCTGCAGCCCTAAAGATTATAGCTGAGCAACAGAAGGGGAAAAAAGTAGATCATCCATTACATTGAGCAGTTAATGATATTTTATTGCATTATTTATCAAATACTGTGGATGTTATTTGTAGCTGCAAGCTTGACCTTAGCTAATCATAATTTGATGAATGTGTGTATCGTAAAGGCACTATGACAAAATGCCCTATTGTTTTACGAAGCAGGAACATGAACTAGTATTATGAAATTCAGTAAGAGTGTAGTTTCAAGATATTAATGCTCAGACACTTATGTGCAAGACAGAATAGATGCTTATAATTCAGACACGGCTGCTGAAATTTCTTTCTCCTTCAGTAATATAAATATTCAAGCCATCTATCTTGAATGATTCCTGCAAAGCATTTTTATAAATGCACCAGGAAGACTGTAATGATAATATATTATTAAAATACTAGAGTTCTCATTCAATCAAGAAGAAAAAAATCAGAAGCTTTTCACAAAGCTTTATGAGTCTGTATTTAATTAGATTTGAATATATATTTTGGAGAGAAAATATAAATGTGATAAAGAAACCAATACCTACTGTATAATTTTTAATTTTATCATCCTCCTAGGAAAAGAAATGTACTATGATTCCTAAGATGAGAACAATTACTTCAATTTGTATATATTTTTGTAAAGATTTGGAATGAGAAGCTAGCTCATTAGGACTCTTTCTTTTCATATGAAAAGTAATATTGGTAGCAAGTAATATTTTAAAGTAAGAATATAATTTTTAAAGCAGTTCTTAGATATCAAATCATAAAAGTTACTTTACACATGGGCTACCTAGATTTATCAGAGAAGGAGATAACAGAAATTCAATAAGAACTCCCTCCCAATTAAGAGATTTTTCCATTGAATCATGCTGCCTATCACTGCAACTTGATGATTGATGAACCCCTTGGCATCATTCCTAAATACAGATTTATTTTCTTGCAGTATATAGAGACATCTTAATAGTTATATGAGAACCTCATTGAAACTACTGAGTCTAAATATTAAATTATTACATTTTACAACTTGTTATGTCTAATACTGAGGAGTTATTTTCTCCTACAACACAACTGTCAAAATTTTATATCATTTCTAAATGAATGTTGTATGTAATAAGTTGAGTCACTGTTTAACAAATGTTCACTTTTTCTCTTCTATCTCCTGAGGTATAGTGTATTTTCCCAAAGTGATGATTTTAGGTGTGGCAACGTGAATTGCTTTGGCCATAAGAAAAAATGTGAGAGCATAAAATTCTTAAATGTCCTTGTGCAATTTGATTTGGCTTATGTCTTCCTTGATCTTCGGTGAGAGAGCATGCACTCCATTAATGGCTTTATTCAGCTGGCTCCTGGATTAAGACTCCTAAAACTGACTTGGACACAACCGAGATCTCAAAACCGTGCTTTGTTGAACCACAGTCTGAAGTGGAATCACTACAATGATTCCAGCAGAATTCAGCAGTACCATTCAAAGATTTGTGAGTTTTATGGTTAGCTAGAATTTGAAAGTTTTCTTTAATGCAAAATTACTGTGAAGTTTACAAATACACATATGACTTTATGGAATATTATTATTAAAAATGGTTATATTTTTTGAAGTTAAACAAATCTACTCTTAACTTCAGATTAAATTCATATGTCTGAGGTCTACTATTTTATATTTTATTATTGGGTGATGAGTTAGTAATTGTACTCTAATCTGGGCAAATATTTATGGGAAATAAAAAACAATAGCAGAAATATTTCATATTATGATATATAAAATTCATTTAACATTTCTAATGAAGATAATAATATCAATTTCTCAAGTCTTCAAAGGATTATGCATTTGAGGGCATGCTTAAAATTACATGAATACAGAAATAGCAAACATTTTGGAATGCCAGTTTCTAACACAAAATTTGAATCACTGCCTAATAAAGATGTGCAAAATGAATTTGGGACCAATATTCACAAACTTTTCCTTATATGTATTTTTTTAAATTGATAAACAGATAAATGAAACCAGTTCTGCACCTTTAAAATCTTTTTAGTAACAAAAAATTGTTTTAGAACAAGGGATTAGAACATCATATGAGAAACGGAGGATCAAAAAGACTAACATCAGACCCAGAGACACAGAACTTTCATATGGTAGAACCAAGAATTGATCCCAGTTCTTCAGACTCTATGACCCCCATAGTCTCCACGAATTAACCACATGAAACTACTTTTTTTTCCTTTTATAAATAAACATCCTATTTTCCAGAAAGGATTTATTTATTTGTTTTTTTTAAGATTTTATTTATTTATTTGATAAAGGGAGAGACAGCACAAGTAGTGGGAGCAGCAGGCAGAGGGAGAGGAAGAAGCAGACTCCCCACTGAGCAGGGAGTCCAATGCACGACTCAATCCCAGGACCCTGGGACCATGACCTGAGCTGAAGGCAGACACTTAACCAACTGAGCCACCCAGGCACCTCATCCAGAAAGGATTTAAAAACTTACAGAATGTGGGGGATAATGAATGGCTTAATTTTTTTCTTCTATCTTATTTTATGGGATAGGGTATTCAAAATTTAATTTTTGCTACAAAATCTCTTTCAGTTGATTGACTGTCAGCAAGGGTAGTCCTGAGTTTACAGAAGGTTTATTTAAGAGCCTTTTTTGAAACTATGAAGGACAGCTGAAGAGGGTGAAATAGCCACATTCTGAAAATATCTCAATCTGGAGAAAGAAATCCCAACATGTGTGAAAAAACCAGTAAACTTTGATTTTTAGAGAAAAACACTGCTGCTAATCTTATTAGTACTGAGCATGGAACTGAAGACAAGAGTTGTGCCCAGGGTTTATTGCTGCTTTAACATGATAATCAGAATGTGAAAAAAAATGAATGCACAGAACAACAGTGGGCAAATAAATATATAAATATGCCAGTCTTTTTTAAGAGAAAGAAATATCATTGATATCAGGATGAGAAAAAGTTACGTGTATGGTTGATAAGGTCCAGTGGTAATATTTATTAAGCAAGTTCATAGCTTATTTTATTCAATCAAAAAATTGGCATCTATCCAGGGAGATGAAAGACCTGTACTCTGAAAACTATAAAACACTGATGACAGAAATTGAAGATGACACAAACAAATAAAAAATATTCTATGCTCGTGGATTAGAAAAGAAAATACTGTTAAAATGTCCACACTACTGGAAGCAATCTACAGATTTAATGTAACCCCTACCAAAATACCAATAGCAGTTTCATAGTTTCATTAGTTTTCCTAAAATGTGTGTAGAATAACAAAAGACCCCAAATAGCCAAAGCAATCTTGAAAAAGAAAAACAAAACTGGAGGTATCATAATCCTAGATTTCAAGATATACTAGATAGCGGCAGTAATTAAAATAGTAATAGTACTGGCACAAAAATAGACACATAGATCAACAGAGCAGAATAGAGAGTCCACAAATAAACTCACAATTACATGGTCAATTAATATTCAACAAAGGAGACAAGGCTATGCAATGGGAAAAAGGCTGTTTCTTCAACAAATGGTTTTGGGAAAACTGGATAGTTGCTTGCAAAAGAATGAAACTGGATCCCTTCCTTACACTGAACACAAAAATAAACTCAAAATGGATTAAGGACCTAAATGTGAGACTTGAAACCATAAAAATCCTAGAAGAGAGCACAGGCATCAACTTCTCTGACAATGGCTGTAGCAACATTTTTCTAGATATATCTCTGAGACAAGGGAATCAAAGCAAAAATAAATAATTGGGACTACATCAAAATAAAAGGCTCTGTACAGCAAAGGAATTAATCAATAAAATAAAAGACGACCTACTGAATGGGAGAAGATATTTGCAAATGACATATCCAATAAAGGGTTAGTATATATCAGTATATAAAGAACTTATACCACTCAACACCAAAAAAGCAAATAATACAATTAAAAATGTGCAGAAGTCATAGACAGACATTTCTCCAAAGAAGACATACAAATGGCCAACTGATACACGAAAAGATGCTCGACATCACTTAACATCAGAAAGATGCAAGTCAAAACCACAATGAGCTATCACCTCACACCTGTCAAAATGGCTAAAATAAAAACACAAGAAATGAGTGTTGGCGAGGACGTGGAAAAAGAAACCCTCGTGCACTATTATGGGAATGCAAACTGGTACAGCCATTGTGGAGAACAACAGGGAGCTTCCTCAAAAAATTAAAAATAGAATTACCATGTGATTCAGTAATTCCACTACTGTTATTTACCCATAAAATACAAAAACACTAATTTCAAAAGACATATGTAGCCCTATGTTTATTACAGCATTATTTACAATAGACAAATTATGGAAGCAGCCCAAGTGTCCATCAATTGATGAGTGGATAAAGAAGATGTGGTATATATACAATGGAATATTTCTCAGCCATAAAAAAGAATGAAACCTTGCCATTTGCAACAACATGGAAGGACCTAGAGAGTATAATGCTAAGTGAAATAGGTCAGTCAGAGAAAGACAAATACCATATGATTTCACTCATATGTGGAATTTAAGAAACAAAGCAAATGAACAAAGAAAAAAGAGACAAACCAAAAAACAGACACATAACTATAGAGACCAGGTAGTTACCAAAGGGGTGGTCAAGGGAGGTGAAATAGGTGATGGGGATTAAGGAGGCACTTATCATAGTGAGTACTCAGTAGTATACAGAATTGTTGAATCCATATATTGTACACCTGAAACTGATATAACATTGTATGTTAACTATACTTGAATTAAAATAAAAGTTAGTGTCTATAAATAGCTATGAATCAAAGCTGATTTAGACTAACTTCTGCTACATAATGGCATTGTGTAATGAGTAAATGATTTGTCCCCTTTATATCCCGATATTCTTACCAATAAAATTTGGGAAATAATACCCTGCCTTATAGGATTGTGATAATGATTAAATAATATGTACCTAAATGATAAGTTTATTATTATGACTATTGGGAAATTTCTACCATGTGACAGGCACAGTGTTGGTACTAGAGATACCAAGATAAAAGTTACAGTCTTGTAGAAAAAGAGCCAGTAGTTAGGTGATTTCAGTAAGTGGTAAGTACCCTAAAAGTCTTAAAGGCACAAAGTGCAATAAAAAATCACAAAGAAGAATATTTAATCAATACAAGTTAGTGAGGAAAGGCTTTTAGAGCAAGTGATACTTTGCCTGAGTTTTGAAGGGTGTATAGGAGTTCGACTTGCAAAATAGTGGATGTTGGATACCAAATTGTTCACAGTCTTTGGCACAGGCATTAATATTCAGTAAACATTTGATTGATAAATATGTAGTAAAGGATTGAATGAAGTTTTACCTGTTGACAAAATTTCTTTTTCCTATGATAACTGTTGGAAGAAAATGATCATTGTTGGCAAAACCTTTTTAAACAAATAGTCGTATTATCAACAACCCAAATATTACAAGAATTTGATATATAGCTCATTTAAATTTTTAAACAGTTTTACTGCTATTGTGTAGTATTTTAATATATATACACAAACACACAAATTTAACAAAGCTTAGAAGGTCAATTTTTCCTGGCAAAGCATTGCTATCTTTCCAGCTTTTTGGAAAGTTAGTTAAAAAAAAAAAAAAACCTCTTAACTTTCTTTTTGGACATAATTACAATTATGTAGTAGGTGTATTCTAAATTTGTTTGGTACATATGGATAAATAAATGTTTACTCTCAGATTGGTTTGCCAAGTGTCCTTTTGTGGAAAACTACAGAATCTCATAGATAAACTCTAAATTACTATATGCATCACCTCTCAATTACAATATATCCAATCCACAGTGCCAGAAGTTAAAACCAAACCAAACCAAACCAAACCAAAACAAACAACAAGAAAAACCTTATACACCTGTGGTTCTTTAGGACAGAAAGCAATGTAAGAGATCATGCAGTCCAAAACCATCATTTCAGAGATGAGAAAATTAAAGTTTAGAGAGATAAAACAATTTTCCCAATAAAATACAATTAGTAAGCAGAAGTTAAGCCTACAGCACTTTCTTTTCCTAAGTTATCTGTAAAAGTGGAAATACATAAGTAAACATGATATAATCAAATCATTAACTTATTTCCTTCTAGAAGTGGGGCAGACACAGTTGGTCATCTACCCAAGCCCAATCTTCCTTTTTCCTATGCTGAACAAAACCTGAATGTATTCTCTTGGCAACATATGCAGCCTGTGAGGATGAAACGTGGATGTTCTAATTACTGGTTCTCAACAGATGGCCGTGCTATTCCTCCAGGAAGTATGAAGAGTGATGTTGTCTGTCATGATGATTAGCCACAGGCTTTTAGTGCTTAGGGATCATGGGACAGTCCTACACTAGAAAGATTCGCCTCATCCAAAATGCCAGGGTTGCCAACTGGAAATACTAGCTTAACTAATCATGGTGATCTTGTCTCACGTGCCAGGAATGAGTGTACTGATGGGCATGTTATCCAGTTCAGGCCACATAGAACATAAAATGAAATCTGTTGTAGTGATTTTCCTCCCTGATATAAAGAGGTAGTCCTGTGAAGAGAGCTCATCTTTCAGTACTCCTCCTCATTGTTTTGTACACAGTCCTTACAGATTATAGTAGTTGGAGCTGAGCAGCCACCATATGATGATCAGGTCACCAACATGATTAAAAAAAAAAAGCAACAAAATGATAGAGAAGAAAGGAAAGGCACTGAATCAACTCTGGAAATGCATACCTTTATATTTCTCGATTAACAAAAAATACATAGCTACAAAGATTAAATACTATCCATCATGGTCTCTGTCATTTGTTCTTCAATGCATGATGATGCAATAACTTGGGTAAATTCGGTAGTTGGAAATAAAATATGTGAATATTGTATAGCTATTGTTAAGTCATTCTAAAGTTAATGCTAATTTCAAGGAAGCTGTATTCACTATTGATATTAGGCCACTGAATATTTTTGTAACTCTTAAATATTACTAGGAATCTGATTATATTATTTGCGTTTTGAGGAATATTATATGTAAAGAGAAGAAATTAGCATATCACTAAAGTATATTGGGGAGTGAATTCATGAATCCCCCTTCTCCTCACTTTTATCAATGCTCTCTTGTCAAGAAAAAATAGGTCTAACAGCTTTAAAAAAGGAAAATATAATCTGTGAATGATAAATAAGGCATTAAATAATCTAGCAAAATAATGTAAGATTAGAAAAAAATGTAACATATAAGTAGCTTCTAGAAAACAGACAATCCAACTAATTGAAATAGCAAAGATTTTTAATTTGAGTTCTAACCTGTTTTTTCCCATATATTGAAAAATTTTGCAAAATTTTAGAGCTATGAAAAAAGAGATCCTCTTTTGTATTATACAGACTTCTTGCCTTTTTTAAATAATTTTTTTCTTCCTATGATACTGTTTATGGTTTATTTATCTTTCTAATTGATTTAAGCATTCATAAATGTTGAGGGATGTCACTGAGATGATGTAACCCCTCACTTGACCTATGAGTTGTACCCCAAACAATCAGAGGCTCCTTACCCTATGCTCCCTGTCCTTAGAATATGCATTCCACTTGTCTTACCCACTTTCAGAAACTGCCCCAAAGATATAGCCTTGAGATAATGATGTGCTGTTGAGAACACCTGGAGGATATAAGTGACTGAACCCAGTTAAGACCTGTATATAAATTTTCAAGATTTGGCAGGTGGGTGCAGAGATCTATTCATCTTACAGTCACCCAAAATAAGCCTCATGTGTAAGTCTCCTTGCTTGTTAAACCTGCCATGTAGCAATCTGGAGTGGTTGTCTCTTTCTCCATCGCTCCCTGCCCTGTGTATACAGGGGCCAGTTTACCAACCAACAATTGGTCAGCCAACCAGGAGACCAAAGAATTGGGCATTGGGAAAGAGGCATCCTTGGAAGAAATCCCAAGGTAGCCATTTGCTTCTGTGTGGGGAGGGGTTGCCAGGATCAGCCTTGGAATTTTGCTAGCCTTGGGAAAGAGGCACCCTCAGGAGAAATCCTGAGTTTCCATCTACCGCTGTGTGGGAAGGTGTGGCCTGTATATCTGATGCTTGGGGACCACCACGTGAGTATGGGGATGCCTTGAAACACTGGTTGCTTTAATATGTTTGTTTTAGGAAGCAAGTATAACACACTGCAGCAAAGAAGGAAAATGAATAGGTGCTGCAGTGGGCTGGCCTCCACTGTGGCCAATTCAGCTGGTCACTGATGCTCAATTAAAGGCTAGAGCTCAAGTTAAAAGTTGGAAAAAGAGCCGAGGTTGGAAAAGAGCATGCATTTTTCCACTACTTTGCTAGATTGAGGGCTAACCGACCAGGTGGGAGAGTTAGACAATAAATTGGAGACTTTAGTGTGCCATTTTGCAAAGCTAGGAGGACACAGCCCTCTCAGATTAAGTTTATGGTTTATTTTTATTTATATTTATATGCCACTTTTTAAAAATATTTATTCCACACTTATACCACTTATGACAGAGCCTAATTAGGATGCTAGGAGGCAAAAGCCCTGAAAAGGTGAAGAGAAGATGAAAGGAGGATGTTCTGATTCACAAGGAAATGGATGAAATGCCCCATGCTCTTTAACACGCAACACAAAGGAAAATTTTTAAATAGCAATTACTTTAGACTTCAGATAATAGAAAAACATACCCCAAAACTCCTAGAAGACAACTTGCGTTCTTTCCCCTGAAGTTGAAAATCTTATCATGTCTTTGGAGTATAAACACCCCCAGGAGATACTAAAGACACTGTCTACAGAGATTAAGAGAAAAGAGGGAAAGGCAGGCTTTTTAAAGTAGAGACTGCTATTGAAGCTCCCTTGTACCAGAAACCTGCAAGTGATATCAAATTCATGGCTAAAATTTTTGAATAAAACCTGCGGGGTCTCTGTTTATGTCTGTCTGTATGTTTATGTATGTTATTGGATATATGTTATGTATATGTGATATTTTTCTACCCCTGGGAGGTATTGCTGAAATTATTTTGCAGACAGCTCTACTTAACTGGCCTAAACAAATAAGCTTTAATACCAAAGTGTGCTTATATAAAACTGAAACTTATTTTTCTTTCATCTGCTGAAAGGACAAATTTTTCTTCACTATTGGCCTGCTCTTGATGGGATTATGAAAGGTCTTTCTTTATCTTTTATGTAATCTGCCTGGAAAACAAAGACTTTGTATTTTATCAAAATAATTTCCTGTTCTTCATGTTGTTTTTATCAAGTCTTTTATTACATAGGGAAACTTAGTCTTCTCTATTAAAAGAGCTAAGTTTTTTACAACTATGTAACTTTCCGTATTTGCCTCTGAAGTCTTTTCACTTTGATTAAATGATACCTAAACATTGTCTCATATTGACTTAGGATCTATTTAATCAAGTGTTTTAAACTTTTTCTGATATTTTTGACAAACTTCCAAAATATCAAAGTCTTGTTGCCTTTGAACTAAGTCTGAGATATTCCAGAGGGGTCCTGGAACATACTCCCTCTCATGAAAAAAAGATGTTGGGGCACATATGTGGCTCCGGCAGTTAAGCATCTGACTCTTGATTTTTGGCTCCGGTCATGATCTCAGGGTCATGAGATCCAGTCCTACATTGGGCTCCATGCTCAGTGGGAAGTCTGCTTGAGATTTTCTCTCTCCTCTCCCTCTGCCCCTTGACCCACTGCATGCTCTCTCTCTTTCTCAAATAAATAAATAAATCTTAAAAAAGAAAGGAAGAAAAGATGGACTAATTAGGCTTATTTGGAATGTCAATTTGCATGGGAAGCAGTCAAATAAGCAAAGATGCTAAATTTTCTTTAGGATATATTTAAATGAAATTCCTAAAAGTCTAATATTCCCTGAATAGTATTATCATGGTCTTAAAATACATGTCATGAAATAACCAAGTTCCCCTGTCAATCATATTATAATGAAGTCTCCTCAAATCTTGTACTATAGTCACTTTTAAATAGTCATGTATAGATAGTCACTGTTCTATTCTGATGGTTTTTCAAAAGTTTTCTTCTGAAAGTGCTTCGTCTTTGTGAAGATTCATAAAAAAGACTGTATAGGTACAGGCAAGTATAGGTTTCTGATAACTAAGATCCATTTGCCCCATGTGGGAGGGACAACAGTAAACCTTCCAAGTGCTTCGTTACCTGCACAGTCCCACCATATGTTGTGGGATGGCAATCTGAAACCTGTTCCTGTTTTTTCCATCAGTAAAATGGGCCCATAATATTGATGATATAATGTTAACGTGTAAAAGTTTGCCTCTGATGCAGGGTACTCTGCAGACTTTGCACGAACACCTGCAAGAGAGAGGAGAGGGACAACGCCCACGGAAAATTCAAGGCCCAGGCACTACTACAGAGCTGTGGGGAATCACTTGGTCGGGTAAGACATGCATTGTTTCAGAAGCTATGATTATTAATATGCAAGCTTTATCGAGCCCTAAAAATGTGGAAGAAATCTAAGCCTTTATGGGGATTTTGGTGTTTTTGAGGATTTTTATTCCCTATCTAGTACAGTTTCTTCATCCTTTATTGCATTTGGTAAAGAAAAAGCACTATGAAACTGGAGATCAAAACAGTAAGCTACCTTTGGGAAAACAAAAATACTATGGAAGCAAATTAACNTTTTGCCTCTGAGGCACAGAGAAGCCCCCCCAAAATTAATAAAAATAGGTCCACACCCTGTCATCTAATAGTAAAACTTACAAGTCTTAGTGACAAAGAGAAAATCCTGAAAGCAGCTAGGGACAAGAGGTCTATAACATACAATGGTAGAAATATTAGATTGTCAGCAGACCTATCCACAGAGACCTGGCAGGCCAGAAAGAGCTGGCATGATGTATTCAGAGCACTAAATGAGAAAAATCTGCAGCCAAGAATACTATATCCAGCTAGGCTCTCACTGAAAATAGAAGGAGAGATAAAAATCTTCCAGGACAAACAAAAACTCAAGGAANCGCATCGGGCATCTTCTAAGCATCTGAGTTATATGTATCTAGAAGATATGGGGCAGGCACTCTGGCAGAGACAACAAAAGGAGGGAGTATCCCTACCATGGTCCCAGCTGAGCAAAGTGAGAGAGAAACCTGATTTACCACCTTAGAGTAACAACTTCTTTGTTTTTTTTTAGATTTTATTTATTTATTTGACAGAGAGACAGAGAGAGAGATCACAAGTAGGCTGAGAGGCAGGCAGAGAGAAAGGAGGAAGCAGGCTCCCAGCTGAGCAGGGAGACTGATGCGGGCCTCGATCCCAGGACCCTGAGAACATGACCTGAGCTGAAGGCAGAGGCTTTAACCCACTGAGCCACCCAGGCACCCAGAGTAACAGCTTCTTGCAGTGCACACAGTGCTCCTCCAAGGAGAGCATCTCATACAGCAGCTAGTGCAGCAGACAATGGGATAAACTCAGAGCAGTTTGGCTGATGATCAGCCATTAGTCCTGACCATTAACCTTTTGACTGACCACTGGGTTGTTTGGGAAACCAAAGGGTGGATGATCACAAATGGGCCCCTGTGGGGTCAGGATATGTGGTGGGGGCTTTTGTGTTCACCTGCAAGAGCCTGAGGTTGTCCTCACTGTCTTCCATTTCCCAGCTCCAACACTGACAAGCCCTGGCAATCATAGAGCTTATGTCTTAGCTCAATACAAACCCCTGGCAAATGACATTTCAGTAGTTAGAGCAGACTGGGTGAAGAGTGGCCACTGTTGTGCCCAGGGAGGATGGCATATTGCCAAAGATGCCAGATTGCCCTTAAAAATACTGACATGGTTAATGCAGTAGTCGTGTGTCCTGTGTGTTCTAAACAGTGCCCAAGGCAACTACCAAAGGAGTCTGAAGTCCTCCACCAGAATTCCAAATAGGTGAGGGAGTGGCAAATATTAGCATTTTCCCTCCAAGTGAGAGTTCTACATATGCCTCAGTTTATGTGGACATTGTAGCTGGCCTAAACCAAAGTGTCTCCTGTAACCATACAAAGCAGGCTACCACCATTAGGGAGTTAGAGAAGCTGAGTACCATGTATAGGTAGCTTCACTGACTACACCGTAATCAGAAGTCACATTGCCAAGGTCATGATATGCAAGACTGGGCAAAAGAATATGTCATTGAGTGGAGGTTCCATCTTCCCTATAACATTCAAACAGCTGGGTTAATAGAAAGGGAAAAAATAGAATATTAAGGCAGCAGGTTATATTACTAACAGCTAAAATTGCCTTGTCTCGGTGTCCTAAAGTACTGTTCCAAGCTTTAATACATTTGCATGATTAACCAGTAGGGCCTATTGCCTCATGTGTTTGACCAAACACTCCTGCCAAGGCATCCGGTACTGAAAAGGTATGGAAATCATAGAAAACAGCCATTGCTGACTCTCACCATGGACTAATGTGCTATGCAGCTGAAAATACCAAGCCTCATCACCACCTGGGAAAGAAATTATCTGCTGTAATTTGCAATGGAACATCCTATCAGGATGGAGAAATTACTTTGCACCTCTGGATGAGGGGGAGCTACTCAGTCTCCGCTGAAATCCCCTTGTCCTGCTACAAGATGAACTTGTTCAAATGCACTATGCGTGGGCTTGAACATGCACTACTGAAAGAGAGGGAAAGGTCCTGGTCTAGTGTATTCTGGCCCAGTCCATCACACATTTGACAGTGCTGCTACCCCTAGCCAACATGTATACTTTTGTGCAATGAGGTCAAGTTCCTAAAGCTGCCAATCTCCCTCTCCTCAAGCCCCAGGTGAGAATATTCTGTTTTTCATGGTATGATTATTTGGCCACCATATTTGTTCCTTCCATTGGCCTAGAGGACAATTGTACACATAGAATCCCTTATTAATTTCACCCAGCAAGACTTAAATGATAGCCAATAAAATCTTTCCTTAATGAACACTGAAATATCTCTAAGGAGCAAAACTATCCACCAAAATAGGATGGCTAAGGACATTATTACTGTTTTGCAAGGAAGCACATATGCCATTCTCCAAACAAAATGTCATGTGTTCATACCTAATAAGTCTATTAATATGTTATTTTAATTAAATCACAATAAAGATAAAAGTGGATGTCCCGGGTATTCCAACACCTTGCCTAGGGGAGTTAATAAATCAATTATTTGGATCATGGGAATCTTGGTGGAAAAATACATCACCAGTTTTGAGAATCATTGTCTTAACCTGTTTTCTCTTACATGTACCTGTATTGTTGCTGTGGCATCTACCTCCAAAGGAGACAGAGAGCTTCCAGAGGAGCCACGTCCCTCTAATGAAACCCTCTGCTGCCCACTCAGGGCACATTGTGGAAGAGGGGGGCATATGAGATTGTGAGAGCCAGTCACAAGGGGTAAATATCGGGGGAAGTTATTGAGAAGAAATATGAGCTGGACCCAGGCAACCAGAGGCTCTTTGCACCCTCCTCTTTCTTGGGATTTGCATTCTGTTTGTCTTTCCCACTCCAAAAAGCTGTCCCAAGGACAGTCTTGAGAAATGATGTGCTCTTGAGACTATCTGGACTGTATACATGACTGAACCCAGTTAAGACCTCAGTATACACTTTTAAGAATTGGCAGGCGGGTACAGAGATCTACTCATCTCTTAGCTGCCCAATAGGAGCTCCATATGTAAGTTCATTTGCTTCTTAAAACTGCCATCTATCAACCTGTAATGGCCTGCCTCTTTCTTTGTCTCTCCCTCCCCTACATGTACAGGGGCCAGTTTATAAATCAACAATAAGGAAAATGTTTTAATAGATAATGCACATTCAGCACATTTTAAAAATCATGCTTTTAAATAAGCATAGCAAAATGGAAACTACTCTATGCAACTAAGAATTGCATTTTGCCCAATAAGTAAAAGAGAATTGAGCTGAATTATTAAGCTTAGATCTAAAACTACATTCAAGGGAAATGCCTCCAATAAAATTTGCACTTTGTTATGCATAGTCAACCAAAGAGGATTTTTGATGTATAGCACTGAGCTCTTATATTTTAGAAATGCGGTGGCCTTTTGGATTTGCAATTCAGTGCACAGTAACTATAATACCATAATAAGTCCTTGATTTTCTTTCCCTTGAAATGTACAACATAGTTTTAAAGCGAGTGCCTTCACAGCAAAGACCCATCTGTTTTGTGTGTGTGTGTGCTTGTCGGTAGTGATATATTTATTACATTCTTGCAGAGTATGTTAATATGTCTCGAGTTGCAAAAAATAATTAAATTAGTGTTATGAGTATATAGTTAATAAAAATGCTATAGAAAAATATTATGTTGAATTATAGCCCAATCATAATTTTATATTTTCTAGGCTGGAAACTTTTATATAGTTAGTATAATTTCCTCTCTACCAATTTTCTTAGCCCACATTTAAGTGTAAAGTAAATATTATTGCATTGTTTGCTTCTTTTGCGATTTTTTTCTATTGAATATTTCCTCCAGATAATATTTAGTATTAAACAATAATATCGTGGGTTCTATGAACATTTTATAAAGTAAAATGGAGAGTAAAATGTAAAATGAGCAAAAAAGTAAGGGTGAAATTTAAGTCTTTATATTCAGCTAACAGACTTAAATACTGGATTCATGTTATAGTCATTTGGGACATATTTTAATATACTGATTTCTAGGTCCCATTTCAAAAATTCTAATTATTGTTCTAGAATGAAGCATGTCTATATCATACTGTTTAAAAGCATTACAGAAGATTCTTACACATTGGCACATTGAGAACCTCTAAAAACCTGTTCATTATAATTATTTACTTATATAAACAAATCCTTAGAATCAAATAATTTCATAACATAAAAGATATGAGGATTATCAAGTCCCACACATCTTACAAGACTGCTCTCTCACCATATCTTTTTTTAAATTTTTTTAAAATTTAAATTTAATAAACCACCATATAGTATCTTTAGGCTTGGAGAGAACGGTTGCATTTGACCCCCAGCAGGGAGTTAACTCGATAAGCGAGTATCTGGATGTCCGCTGGATCCTTCGGCCACTCACATTTCAATTGGAAGAATTTTATCTATGTTTTATGTGTATCTTTTCTTTAACATCAACAACAAAAAGCAAAGGTATGTATTTTAGAGCACTGAGGGAGAATGCAGAAAAGCAGGAGGTGGCCGATGGGGCAGAGAGACAAAAATCCAATGTCTACAATGTTGTGCTAAATATTTTGCTTTTATATAACTCATTATCCCTTTAGAGCAAACAAAACTAGAATTAACTAGCTCCATTCATGAAAACGTTTAAAGTACATCTGTACTGATTTATACCAGCCTAAACTGTTATAATAAAAATAGCTATGAGACACTGCATTCTGTGGTTTTCCAGCAATATCTTTGCCTACTTATTTTGTGTCATTTCCGGCTAGTCTTCCCTCTCCTCTTTTTTTTTTTTTTTTAACGCAGATGTTCCTTAGGAAGTACTCATCCACCTACTCTACAGAAGCATTTTTCAAAGTACATTTTGAAGACCACTTGTATAAACACTACCAAAATCTATGCATTTCAAAGCTTCATTCAGAAATAGTGAATAAGAACCCTCAAGAATTGATGGCTGCGTTTTGTATTTTTACATTGGTTATTGTATTCATTAATCTTTTAATACACTATTTGCCTTAATAGTATCAAAACTCCCACTATTACTTTTGTCTTACTTGCCACATTCTGCCATATTATTTAAAAATAATATGCCATATTGCCACATTATTTGAAAATACAGAAGAATTCATGGAGAACGGGAAATGGGCCCTGTTCTCTATGTTCCCAGCTACTAGCACAGTACTCAGCACATTGCATATATTAATATATATGTGTAGAATTAAGGAATGGCTCAATAAAACCAAAAGATAATTCAGCGACTTTGCCTCCAAAGTTCTGCTTTAAATCATCTTACCTTTACTGCTTTCTCTAGTTGCTGTTGCCTCATATCTATGTCTCTTGGATGGACATGGATATGTCCCTGAATGATGGGTCACTGGTTAAAAGCTCAGAATGCAGCCGATGGACCAAGTCAAACCCATCTATCTTACGCTTATTAACAAGAAAATAAAGGATGAAATAAAACTATTCCTGTTTGAAGATGGCATTTCGTCTTATGCAGAAAACCCTAAGAAATCTAAAAAATACTCCTAGAACTAAAAGGTAAGTTCAAAATAGTCACATGATACATGATAAACATAGAAATCAATTGCATTTTTATGTATTAGCAGTGAACATATGGACATTAAATTAAAGATACAATAGCACTGATAATGGAGAAGGTCATGCATATGTGAATGCAGTAGATTTATAGAAGATCTCTATATATTCCACTCAATTTTGTTGTGAACTTTACTCTTCTCTAAGGAAAAAAAAAGAAAATTTTGTCTTTAACAAAAAAGAACAATACCACTTACAATTGTTCTAAAAAGAGAAATATTTAGGTGTTAGTGTAAAAGGGTAAGCACAGAACTTACACAATGATAACTACATAACACTACTGAAAGAAATAAAAGCATATCTAAAAATGGGGAGACCTGCTGTGCTTATGGCCTGACTGGCTCAACAAAGTAAAGATTTCAATTCTCTCACATTGATAAAGAGGTTTAATGCACCTTTTATCAAGATCTCAGAAACGTATGCATATATATGTGACAATATTATTCTAAAACTGATATGGTAAAGCAAGAGTAAGAATGCCTAAATCAATTCTGAAAAAGACTAATTAAACTGGCAAAATCGGTTCACTGATTTCGAGTTTACTATGTAGCTACAGTAATCAAAGCTGTGGCATTAGCAAAGGGATAAATACATAAATTGATAGAACAGAACAGAGAGCCCAGAAATAATCCATACAGACATATCCAACTGGTTTTTGACAAAGTTGCACAAATAATTCAGTGAAGGTATGATTGCCTTTCAACAAATGGTGCTGGAACAATTGTGCATATATAGGTTAAAAATGCAAATTAAATTACTACATACCTATCAAAATGGCTAAAATAAAAATTAGTGACAGAATCAAATGCTAGCAAGAATACAATAAAACTGGTCATTCATACATTGTTGGTGGGACTATAATAAAAAGATAAGATCACTCTAGATATCAGTGTGGCAGTTTCTTTAGAAACTAGACATGTAACTACCATACAACCCAGCAACTGAATTCTTAGGCATTCACTCAGAGAAATAAAGACATATGTTTATTAAAAAAAAACACAACAAACTATACATGAATATTTATATCAGCTTTATCTATAACAGTTTAACCAGATTTCTATAAATGACTGAATAAACTATGGTCCATCTAGAATATGGAATACTACTCAGCAATAAAAAGGAATGAATATTGATACATGAACAACCTTGTGGAATCTCCAGGGAGTTAAATACTAAGTGGGAAAAAAAAAGCCAAATTCAAAAGGATATGTTCTGTATTATTCAATTTATATAACGTTCTTGAAATGACAAAATTATAGAAATAATAAGTGATTAATGGTTGTCAGACATTAAAGGCAGAGTGTGGATAGGAGGGAAGTAGATTTGGCTATAAAAAGCAAAGGAAGGATCCTCGAGGTGATGGAAAATGTTCAGTATCTTCACTGTATCAATGTCAATATTCTGGTTGCAATACTGTCCTATACTTTTGCTAGATGTTACCATTTGGTATATAGTACATGGGATCTCTCTGTATTACTGTGTAACTCCATGTGACCCTACAATTTTCTCAAAATAGAATTTTTAATGTTAAAAAAAGGGGCATCAGAAGCTGAGAACTGAAAAAAAAAATGGAACTTTAGAGTCTTAAAGAAAGTAGTTCACTATCAAAGCTGATACAGTTGAAGGGACCCCAACTGAACTCAGACTTTGACAAAACTTCCAGCAGAGACTGGTCAGAATTTTTAAAATATGAGGGGATTTTTAAATAGAGGAACCAAAATCCTATCCAAAAGAGTTGAAAGTGAAATATCAAATAAGAGCTTTTAGCACAAGTTTTTGTTTTGTTTTGTTTTGTTTTTTTCTGGCAAAGAGACCAGTGCATTAACGGCCGAGTTCACAGACTTTTAAACAACGCACCATGCTCTGTTTAAATATATCTGTGATTCACTAATCAAAGTCTATTTCTTTATCTCTAAAATGAGACAATATTGTCAGTCCTTTAGCATCGATAAAATATTAAACTCTTTCATGATATCAAGGGCCCTCAATGGCATTAGATTCGCACTAGTCATTTAGTAAATGTTAATTCTCAACCATCACCACTTCACCAAACTGCAAATAGTAAATTGAGATATCAAGAATGTCAGGGAACAAACCAAAATAGTGAAACATTTCTTGTGATTATAGTTTAGGTCGAATAGAATTAAGGATTATGTCAATTAAACCATTAGCACAAGACTCCACCTGCTCTCATATATCAGGAATTTATACCCTTCTGTTCAATTGAATGAAATCTTAAGTTATCCTATGCTTCACAAATCATCTATTTTTAATTATAATACAAAGGAAATATGTTTTCTGAAAATAAATGCTTAATTTTAGGCTATTGTTTAAATAATAGCAGAAAATGACTAAAAATTTTACTATTATTTTTTTGTAAAAATACTGTCTTCCCTTATTTAACACGACATGTTCATTATGAAAAAGAAATAACTAATATTTAATGGATAGCAAAACAAGCATCTTATTTACCATTATTATCTGAGAAGAGGAAAACAAGTATATAAGTATATGTCAATTTTATTATGCTTTTATTTGTCCTTCTTAAATAAAAACTCAGGCATAAAAACAACCTCCATCATATCTTTAGTTAGGAAAAATTTCCTGAAAACATTTTTTGTAAAATTTAGTGGGGTTTATTCCAAAGAAAATCAAAGTTTTCCAAACTATTATCATTATTTCATAAAAGTCATTTTCCATAAGATATTTCTGATATTTTATATTTCAATGATGGCCAATGACATAAATGTTTAAATTTACAAATAAATGTTATGTATTTTTTTTGGATGTAAAAAACAAAAATCATCCATTATTATGCAAAATTAAGAAAGTGCTCTATTTAAGTAAAAGAATTGTCTTTGTTTTTGATATAGTCAACTTGCAAATGTGGTTAAAAATAGGATTTGCATTTTATTCACCATTTTACTCATATATTTCCTAACAATTGTATCATTTTTAAGAACATGTTATATATAAAGAACAAATTTACTCATTTACTTAATACTCTTTTTTAAAATGTGTGGTAAAATTTAATATCTTCATTGAAATATTCTTATAAGGTATAGAGTAAAACAGCTTTTCTCAGTATTCTAATATTTGTATTATATATCAAATTATATGGAAGATGTCACTTAAGAGTATACCTGCTATCAGGATGTAACTAACAGGTACAAAGATGAAATAATTACATCATATTTGACCATTCTTATCTGTTTAAAAACACTTTTCTGAGACTATTGGGCATGTAGAGTTCAGTATTTGTGAGAAAGAAAAGAAAGTTGGGTTGAAGTTTTTATTTGCTTAAAAATGCATACTCCATTGGGTTCAGTAGGATTAATGTCATATTAAAGTGGAGGTTACTAGAGTTGGAGAGTTAGATATTGCTTTTTTTTTTTTTTAAAGGTTTAATCAGTTTGCTGTTTGGTTCAACAATCCCCTCAGGTGCAATTTGATTCAGTGTCATAAAACTGTTTATCCCACATGAATCTGTGAATAAATCATATCCCTCACTACTCTGTAAGGTCCATTTAGTACACATTTGGTAGAAAGACAATGTTTTTCCAAGAAGATGAAGACATATTGTAGCCTTATGTCTGCCATAAGGTTTAAACCCAACGTAGAAATTTATAGCTGTTTTTTTTTTTTTCTTTTTGGAAGCTCAGTCTAGTCAAGCATTAAATGTATAGTTAACAGATATCCAATAGTCACAAGAGAGTTGACAACTTAAATTACTTAGTTATAATGAAGATAAATAGCAATCTAAACATGGGCATATATTGTGCCTTGCAATACAATTGACTCTAATGTTGTTGCCAGGCAACTTCCCAGGATGGATTAAAAATACTTCCTGTAGGGCGCCTGGGTGGCTCAGTGGGTTAATGCCTCTGCTTTCGGCTCAGGTCATGATCCCAGGGTCCTGGGATCGAGGCCCGCATCGGGCTCCCTGCTCAGCAGGAAGCCTGCTTCCCCCTCTCTCTCCCTGTCTGCCTCTCTGCCTACTTGTAATCTCTCTCCCTCTGTGAAATAAATAAAAATAAAATCTTTAAAAAAAANCGGATTAAAAATACTTCCTGTAATTTGACACTATCAGGACATAGCTACACATACTTGCAGGAATGACCAAAGCTCTTGTGTTTTAAAAAATAGTGTGACCATAAAATGTATTTAAATGCACACGTGGGTGACATCAAAATGACATTTTGTTTTGTAAAACGTGTTCCATGGTCTGAGCCTTCAATAAAAATACGACCTATTATAGACTTCTAATCACCCACAATATATTTAAGGAGTGAAACCATTTATTTTCTGGGATAAACTGAATATTCTTAAGGGAATTTTACCACTGTCTGAGATGATTTTTTGAAAGAAAATTAATTGGAAGAAAGTAAAATAACTTCCTCATTGTCATTTATATAAGTGGAATAAAGACAGTATTACCCAGTAAATGGTAAACATATACCTTCATGTATATCAGAGATTTACAACTTTTTCTTATTTTGTTTTATATATTTTTATTTATTGTTTGTATTCCTAATTGATCTATCAGTTAGATTCTCTCTCTGAGATTCACATACACAGTCTATTATTAAAGGAAGAATTGTGACAATATTTGTTACAGGGACATATTAAAAATAAATTCTGTAGTATCTGTCACTCAGCAAATCAATCATGCTAAACTATTTTTTTCTTCTGTCTTCTTTGAAGAAGGAAGTAGATTAAACTTACTATTTAATTTGTTATTCAAGATGAAAGAATTCCAGTTCCCATCTTTCTAGAACAAAACATCCATTTATTTCCTTGATCCTGTTTGCTGTCCTCTAAATAGTATCTAGCTAATTTTTTCCCCAAAGTTCCAGAAACTTCTTCCAGAATAGCTGGTGGCTATCTAGGTTCAGTCATTCAATTAATTTGAAAAAAAAAAAAAAGATTTCCAACATTTCCACTCAGACATACTTTCCTGCAACGTTCCCAGGGGTGTGCTCTGGTTGGGCTGTAGCAGTGTAGCAGGGAAAGAAGGACTAAGCTTATGAATAGATACACTAAACGTCTAAGAAAGCAAGTGACTAGGGAGAGCAAAGGATTCCTATTCATTATACCACTCCAAAAAAATTCTAAATTCTGCAGTATTCATTCCATTAAGTTACTTTATTTCTAGAAATCAGTGAATACAAATATTAATAAAAGGTAACTATAAGTGTATTCATTGGTCAACCAAATTTTTTTTAAAGATTTATTTATTTATTTTAGAGAGAGAGAGAGAGAGTGCACAGGGAGAGATTGGGAAGCGAGAGAGAGAATCTCAAATAAACTCCTTGCTGAGCAGGAGCCCCACACGGGGTTTGATCCCAGGACCCTGAGATTGTGACCTGAGCTGATATCAAGAGTCCGGCACTTAATGCCCTGAGCTACCCAGGCACCCACGGGCCAACCAAGTTTTATCCAAGAAACACTATGTTCTCAGAATTGTGCGAAGTACTGGAAACAGTAACAAAAACAACAACGACATTATGTCATGATTGAAGCACCTAAGGAATTCAATAATGAATGCAAATTGGCATTTATAAAACTGATGTGTTCTAAGCACTTAAGATCTTTATATGCATAATATCATTTTATCATTAAAGTAAGCTTTTAAAACACACCGTTAATATTCCTATTTTACAGACAAAGAAATTAGGGCATAAGAACTTAAAAAGTTAAGTAAAACCCAAGCATGGCAAAGCTGAACTTAAATTTAAGTTATTTTACTGCACAGTATACTTTTAACCAACGAATTATTATAATGCATTGGTGTGAAGCATTTTAGCCATGACATGTGCTTATTTACATTCATGTTTAGGTTGATTACTGTTGTGCAAGATGGATTGAAGATTGAGATTAGAGGCAAAGAGACAAACTGTGGAGGCATTCTAATAGCCCAGATACAAGTTTGAGTATATATATTTTTAAAATTCTTGAAATAAGAATGGAGAGATTGTGGATTGACTGTAAACATTTCATAGATAAAAACCAAAATTAATGTGGGGTGCACTGTTGAGGACAAGGGAAGAGTGAAGGATGATTTCATTCTTCTAGGTTTTGGGTAAAACACTAAGTGGGAAGGCAGTAAAAAGCAAAGACTTTTCAGAAGAAAATGAATGAAATGAGATGTTGAGCCTGAAGGTAAGATGACTAATAAACTGAACATAAGACTTTGGAACTCAGGAGAGTATACATAGCCAGAAACGCAAGTTTGCATATGACAAATTCATGGGGTTATGATCTAAATTAGGTGGGAAGGAATAAGATCTATTGCCCTAGAGGTATGAATGGTAAACTACAATGGTGTGGAAATACTTTTCTGAGAGCTTTTGTCAGTAAAATAGAAAAAGAAGAGGCAGCTGAAAGTCAGGAGGTGGGGGAGGTGTAAGACAGTTGAGCAGAGCAGGGACGTTATAAAATAAGATTCATGACAGTAATATTTCAAGGGAAATACAGTAGGCTTGTGATGTCACCACAAGGGCCTACCATCTAAATTAGTGCTCATGACTTGACCATAAAACTGGAGCAAGCATATATTGTTTGTTTTCTTCCACCATCTTCAGCTTCCCAGCTATGGACAGGAGGATTGGATGTAACCTGGTTGAAGTTTAGTCAAGTTAATATAATGGAAAGTGTGGAGAGAAGAAGGGAAGGATGGAGGAGGAGAAACAGGAGGAAGAAAAAGAGAAAGTAGGATGGAAAGAGGATGAGAGGCATGAAGGGAGGGAGGGAAAGAGGCAGGGACAGAAACAAATTGCTTTGTTTAGTAACTGTTTTGCAACTAACGAGAATTGTGCACAATATATGATTAATAGTAGGTTTTGACTGTCTAGAATAAGAAAGCATTTCAGAAAAAAAATACTCAAACTCACCAAGGTTTTTTTGTTTGTTTGTTTAATTTCCTTTACAAGTATTTAAGGAATGATGTGAATAAACTGTTGAGAAGAAAGATAGCAAAAGATAAAATGAATAATGTGATAGTTTCTATGCATCTAAATTAATTAAGGATCAAGACCTTGAACTAGATTGACCATTGTAAAAAATAAACCTGAAGATTCTAAGAATGGATTTTAATTAGTGTTAAACAAATTCTCAGACTAGGAAATCATATGCATCAATCGATATACTGTACAGAAAAATAGATTCTTGCTTTTTCATTATTCCCCTCACGAATGTAGTGTTTACAATATTATACTTGTTCAGCAAAATGTAGCAAGTTAATCCCATTCTCATAAGAATAATTTCAAACCCAAGAGCCTCTTTTATAAAATGCTGAGCACATATTAGCTACTGTTATTGATTTAGACAATATATGAGTTGTCAGAAAAATCCCCATTTTTTTAGAACTATAACAAGATTTTCTTGACTACAGATATTTTAAAACAATCATTAGTTACTTTTTTGAGCAAAGATACATTTAGTTCATGTTGAAGATCTAAAATACTAATCAGGGCGCCTGGGTGGCTCAGTGGGTTAAAGCCACTGCCTTCGGCTCAGGTCATGATCTCAGGGTCCTGGGATCAAGGCCCACATCGGCCTCTCTGCTCAGCGGGGAGCCCGCTTCCTCCTCTCTCCTCTCTCTCTGCCTGCCTCTCTGCCTACTTGTAATCTCTCTCTCTGTGTCAAATGAATAAATGAAATCTTTAAAAAAAATAAAATAAAATACTAATCATTGTGTCTTTTCTGGTTTTGTTTATTTTTTGGTTTTTGTTTTTCACTATGTTGTGAGACTGGATGTTGTGCTGCAAGCATAGTGGTTACAGGGCTGCTTCACTTTGAACCAGATGGGGAGACTACTTATTAATTCAAGCTGCTTTTCCCAAACTGACATTTCCCTAATTTCATCAGTAGAAGTAGTAGCTATGTGAAGCTGCTGCATGCATGTTATAAATGAGTGTTCGTTTTATAGACCAAATGCCCCTTCTCCCTGAAAAGTGAATTTAACCCATAATGAGACGGAGCCCTATTTGGACTGCATCACATAAGAATTTATAACAATGATCAATGCAACATGAATCTTGAGTTTCGGTGGGTGGTGCTAGACAAATCTCTCCTTCCTTTACTTTTCACCCCAATCCCAGCAGCACAATGGACTGATAATCTATGGGAAAACTGTGGGAAGAGAAAGGCAAGAAGAGATACAAAGTGACATCTGGGCCCCAGTGACTCATTCTTTGTAACTAGCAAAAGAGAATTAGATCACTGCCCCAGCAAACCTGAAATACGTAAGATACCTCAGTCACTTTTAGGTGCTCTAATTGGGGCCAAATTGGATAGCTTTTTGAATGACATGGATGTCAGACTCTCTTTCCTCAGTATCGTTCATTCCACATTAATTAACATCCATGGTATATGAGATATTATACTAATAACTATACATACAAAGGTGACTGCAGCACTACCCCTGCGAAGGTAGGAGGTAAGAATGGAGAGAGATGAGGACCAGGCAGAGAGCATGTGAACACAAAGGAATATGCTGTTATTACTGAAGAAGTAATGAAACAAGAGTTTGGAGGCAGAGAATATATCCATAATTTTAAGGACTTTGATGGCAATCACAGTTTAGATTTTTTTCCCCAATAAACAATGGACATCATGAACACTTGAAGATTTTTAAGACCAGAGAATAATAATACCTTAACATCTGAGTGTTAAATCATTCTGGCAAGGCTGAGGACAGGATTTATTGAGATAAAAAGTTGGGGACATCGGACCTTTTACAATAGTTAA
The DNA here is from genome assembly GCA_002007465.1 of Ailurus styani. Classification (NCBI taxonomy): domain Eukaryota; kingdom Metazoa; phylum Chordata; class Mammalia; order Carnivora; family Ailuridae; genus Ailurus; species Ailurus styani. Next base: position 3,180,631 of record LNAC01000144.1, on the reverse strand, counting down.
TAAGGAATAAAAGGAAAAGAAAAACTGGATTGAATTTTGAGGATAGAGAAAAGGAGATGGGTTTAAGAGATAGCTGGAAGTATAAATAATATGGTATAGGGACTAAAACAAAGAATCTGATGTTAAAACGGCAGTTTGGGGCTGGAAAAAATTCTGAGACTGGATATGATTATTTAAGCAAAATATATAGAATTATGGAAGAAGAGGAAGAAGGATTATAACTTCAACATCCCCTAATATTTAAACAGAATTCAGAAGAACTTCATAGGATTCTTGGAAAGAAAAACAAAAGTGAATCAAGGAGAAGAATGGAGGTGTCAGTACGACAAATGACCAAAATCCTATTCGGATGTGTACTGAAATGTAGCAAATCATAATCATTAGTGCTCTTTGTCATAGTAGTTTCATTGGAGTATTGGAGGTGAAGCCACAATTGTACAAATAGGATTTGAGGAAATAGAGTCAGGTGAGGATCACTCTAAAAAAAATAAGAGGAGGCCTATGAAGGAAGCTATTTTTAGGGGGGGAAACAGGCTTCTAGGAAGGGCATTTTACTTTTTTGGTTTGTTTGGTTTGGTTTTTTTGTTTTATATTGAGGCATATATTTACAAATTTGTATGCTAAGGGCAAAAAATCCAAATAGAGGCAGATATTGAAAATGGACTGAGGGGAAATATTAACTAAATCAAGATTTCTAACCAAGGGTAGACAGGGTGCAAAACCAGTTGTAAGTATATCTTATTCAGGGGAAGGAACATGTCTTTTGCTGAGATGGAAAGAAATATGGTACAACTTTTCAAGATAAATTACTTGTGAAGTAAACAATTCTCCTTCCAAGAGTCAATTTTTTCTTTGTGAATAAGCAATTAAATTATGAAGGAGGTTTATGTTGAGATGGTAGTGAACTTAAAAGGGTGAAGGTTTTTTAAAAATTATCATAGAGAGCAGGAGAGAGACTAGCTAAGACATTAAGAAATATTGACAAGTGGCACTGATTATCCAGTGGAGACACTATATTTGGCAACAATCTTATCAATTTCAAAATTGCGTTCAGAACTATACAGTCACATATGTGCAGAAGAATAGAATACATTTTTTCCCAAGTCTATGGGTAGGAAGGATTTAAATTGGAGCTTGTAGAATAACAAGAACAAAGTATATGAGTATTGTAAATATGGTGCTTGTTGAAGAGACAAGAAAGTGCAACCAGGAGGAGGCTATGAAGGCATGTGTAAGGCCAGGAACAACAACAACGATAACATATTCAATGTTATAGGTTGAATTGTGTCACCCAGAAAGATACACTGAAATCCTAACCTCGAGTACATGTGAATGTGACCTTATATGGAAGCAAGATTTTGGCAGATGGAATAAAATTAAGCTAAGACTGTTAGGTTGGGCTCTAATTCAATATGACTAGTGGCATTATAGGAAGGGAAAATTTGGGCAAAGACACAGACATCCACATTGGGAAGACCATGTGAAGATGGAGACACACAGTGGAAAAGATGGCTATGTGACAACAGAGGCAAAAATTGGTCCTATAGATCTACAAGCCAAGGACTGCCAACAATTGCTGGGAAACATCAGAAACCAGAAGAGGTAAGGAAAGGTTTCCCCTTATACATCTCAGAGAAAGCCTGGTCCTTGCCAACATCTTGATTTCAGACTTTCTTACCCTCAGAACTGTAAGACAATAATTTTCCATTATTTTAAGCTATCTAATTTGTAGTATTTTGTTATAGCAGTCTTAGGAAACTAATATATCCAATAGGAGTTATCACCAATGATCTCTACAGATTAGTTAGTTCAGAATGTGGAGAAAACTAATTAGTTACACATCCATAAAATGCTTTTCATTTTATTTTTCATAAGTGATTAATTTATGATATATATGACAAGAATATGAATAAGTAAATTGGAAAATCCTTTAAACAGCTCAATCTTAGAAAAAAACACACACACGTCTTTTAGAATTTTCTAGTAAACTATTCAATGACCATAGTGTTCCTCAATGTTGAAAGAACCTGATTTTTTTCATGCTCTTTCAGGCTAAAATATACTTTGTTAAAATAAAGTAAAACATAAATGCCAACATATATTTAAATGTTATAAGATCTATTGATGGGAATCATTTATTTGCATTTTCTATTCCACACAAAGCATATATAACTAGTGATTCTGTTTACCTTCTTGTATATAACACTAATTTAATTAGGTTGTAATTTATATAAATTAAACAAAAATATGTTGTAATTAAGCATTCACCCTAACTGTGAACGTGGGTGTCCACATTTCTTTAACTAATAAATACTTGACTGTGAAAAGTATTTAATTATTTGCACATTTAAATTATTTGAATGGGAAATATTCATAGGCAGTATTTATAATTGAGAATTCTGTTGACACCTTGGATGATGTATAGTGTAGGGAGGAAAGAAGATGTTTTTTTCTGTAACAATACAATGGTGGCAGTAATGATAAAAATGATGGCTAGGCTTTCGGGAATGCTTACTGTACCACAGACTTTACAGAGACTACCCCATTCATTTCTCAAGAACAAAAATGAACAGAACAATGAAGTAGCTGCAATTATGCTGATTGTACAGATGAGAAAACTGATGCTTAATGAGGATGAGTGTCTTGTCCAAGATCACACAACTGAGAAATGATTGGAGACAGGGCTGGAGTCCAGTCACATCCCAGAATCTTTATGGCTAATCACTATACTTGAGTAAATTTCATAATTATGTAACTAAAGAACATCCATTCATTGCATTTTATTTTTTTAATAGTATAAGCCATTTCAAAGACTACTGATAAAATATTTGATATTAATCTTCTCATTTCCAACCCTACCATAAAATAATTGGAGATAGAGTGTATAGTCAGAGCACATGATTTGTGAATAACGCATATATAAATATAAGTCTGGGCTATGCCAGATTGGCTGATTGATTGTCTGAGTATTTCATATAAAACAGGCAAAGAACAACTATTCTTCTTGGAAAAAAAAGAAAGAGTTAATTATGAATTAGTTTTTAGAGAACACTGAATAAAAGTGAGCTCATCTGCAATTGATAATCAAAAGAAGAGCCAGTAAGGAGAAACAAATCTAAAAAAAAAAAATAAAGCTTCAGGTAAGATAAAGTAGAAAACAATATTAGAAAGATTGTGAATACAACTGGGGAAAGGAAATAAAATTGAAGAAGTTGATTGGATTTTGCCAAGAAACCATTTATGACTCTGTAAAATAATTCTAGTAGAAGGTTGAGGTCAAATATTCTGCTGAAATAACTTCCCAGAAAAATCTTAATCTTTTTTTTCCATCCAGAACAATTTTCAGAACTTTCTCTATTTTGGGAGTAATTATGGTTGCAAAAAAGGTATATATTAGAGAACAATGAAACAAAATATTTTCAAAATATTTCACCTAGTGTATTTCAATCAAATGTATTCATAGGAATTACTTGGGAAACAAAATAACATCATTTTTCTCTCCATATGTTACATGATTATTTTCTAAACATAGGGGAATAAATGTAAGATTTATTATACCTAAGAGGATTTCTTAAATTTCACAGGTCTTTACATGGCAGAAATAAAAGAAAAGCACTTTTATGTGTTAATATTAATGACCAGATGATTAATTATACTAAAAAAATTTAAGATATGTCTATTTTAAGATAACTACTCTAATCCTCACTAGTACACTGACTTCAATATTTAGATTTCCAGAAACTGGGCCCTCACTACATTTATCACACCTATCATTAATCTTTAAGTGTGGACTTCAACTGAGGCTCATTTATTTGGTTCTCAAAACCTTTCTACTGTATGTAGTAATTTATCCTGAATAGCCTCCCACAAAGATATTATTCCCCAAATCAAAATTTCACAATTCACCAGGAAAACTTACACTTTTTCAAATACTTTAGGTTTAAGCCCAAATCTAAAATGAAAGGGAAAAATATAAATCCCATATAACATTTGTAAGTATACCTGGCATAGATTCAAGAAAATATAAAATATACAAGTAGGAAGCATGAGCAGAAGTCACAAATCTTCATCTGTAAGTCATTCACAAGAGTCACTATTAATAATTTAGTGCAGGAAGGGAAACTGTCATTTATTAATGATTTAGTATAAAATATGATTTTTCTTGAATCAAGGCTTAGAATCAGGGTTCTTTCTTTTTTTTTTTTTTTAAAGATTTTATTTATTCATTTGACACAGAGAGATTACAAGTAGGCAAAGAGGCAGGCAGAGAGAGAGGAGAGAGGAGGAAGCAGGCTCCCTGCCGAGCAGAGAGCCCGATGTGGGCCTCGATCCCAGGACCCTGGGATCATGACCTGAGCCGAAGGCAGCGGCTTTAACCCACTGAGCCACCCAGGCGCCCAAATCAGGGTTCTTTCAAAGAAGAGCTAGTATGGCACAAAAAGACAGAATGACAGAAGTCAAGGACCCACAAACAACACTCTGATAAATGGAGATAGATTTTATATTAAGCATTTTACCACTCAAACACTCTTCTACTCAAACGTGCCTTCCCATCAACTCTATCCCTCTTTTCTCTCACTCTTAAACACAGTAAACTGAAGGACAAAATACTATCAGCAGATATATAGCTAATGTTCAAGCCTTTGGAATTGAGAGAAGCCCTAGGTAGCTGCCTTAACCATTAAAAATAGAATTGAAGAGAAATAAATTATCTTCAAAACTTACAGATCAGTTAAAAGAACATCAATATACATTTAGAAAAATATTTTTCAACTCTCAACAATCTTAAAAATTTTTATAGTTTTATGAAAACAAACATAACAATAGCTCTGGTCATAAGATCGCAATGAAGTTTAAATCTTCTGTTCAACAAGGAACTTACGTGTCAAAGAGGTAGTATTTTAAAATCAATTTTTATGCCCAGAGTAATTCTTATTTGAAACAAAACACAAAAATCCGTATTTTCTCTTTATAAAATGATATGGGCCAATGTTTTGCCTAATGTTACAAAACCAAAAAGGATATTGCAAAATAATTAAAATTCAGGTGTGTGGGCAATTAGGTTCCATTTTAATACACTACAGTGAAAAGTGTTTGTTTGTTTTTGGAGAAAAACAAACAGTATCTTGGTTATAATGACAAACCAGCTTTTTTGCGGTGGGTCCCTCCAGCAAAGACTTAATATATCTGATTTGTCAAAGTCAACATTCCTGCTAATCTTTCCCACCAGTGTCAAGTGCTGAGAGCTATCACCTATTTATTTTGTTGTGCAATGCAGGGAGAAAAATGGACAATGGGCAGAAAGTAATCTGCAAAAACATCAGAATAAAATGGTCTCTGAGCGTAGCTACAAGAAAGATGCAGGAAGAATTAGAAGATCACCTCTATTTTATGAGATTTCCTTTGTAACTCTTTGCCTATACTAAGTTTGTTTGGATGTAAATTATGCCTAACTTTACTACATTACTTAATAAATGTTTTAAGACTATAAAAATATTTTCTATTAGTGTCAAAATGTTATGTTTTACTGTATGTAGGGTCAGGGTAAAGTAAATAAAATAATATTAATTATGAAATGCTTTAAAATTTTTAAAGCAATATTATATACTGCTTACTGGAATTTAACTTGAAATAAAAATATTTAAGACAGTTTTAATACTATATCAGCCTGTAAATATTCTATTTAAATAAAAAGATTGTCTTTGGGAAATTACAGAAAATATATGGCAACTGTATTTTTTTTCAGTTCTATCAAGATGAATGGAATTTTCTGTAGTGGAATATCTAAGAATTTAGCAATCAATTATATGATATCTTCCCCTATTGAGTACATGTGTGCACATGTGTGTGCATGTATGCATACATACATGCATTAAGAGTGAGAGACATACTGTAATTGAATCACATTGTAATAAAAATAGAAGTTTAATGTTTCTGAAAAAGCCTCATAGTAGAAAGGACTGAGAGTAAAAACCAGGGAAATGCAAATCTTTATGTATTAAAATATCCAACTCTAAATGTATTGAAAATTACTAGCATGAGTCTTCACATTGAGATTAGCACTCTCTCCCTCCTCAGTATTGAGAGAATCAATGTGTGGACCTTCACTATAAGTATGTGTCCACTTAGGACCATTCACCACACAAGCTAGATGTTTAGAAAAGGAGCATCAAGGGACTCCTGGGTGGCTCAGTTGGTTAAGCAGCTGCCTTCGGCTCAGGTCGTGATCCCAGGGTCCTGGGATGGAGTCCTGCATCGGGCTCCTTGCTCAGCGGGGAGCCTGCTTCTCCCTCTGCCTCTGCCTGCTTGTGCTCTCTCTCTCTCTCTCTCTGACAAATAAATAAATAAAATCTTAAAAAAAAAAAAAGGGAGCACCAAAGATGTAGAGCAAAGGGAAAATAAGCAGACCTATGCTTTCTGGATATAAAACTATCCACCCTCACTCGAGTTATATAAAAATCAAAATTAATATTGTAGATTTATTCTATAAACTTCTAGGAAAGAAGAGGGTTGCATTTTGTAAAGAGAGGCCACCTTTTTCTTCAGTGTATAACTCTGATGTTCTCATTCTACATTTCTTTGTGGTAGAATATGGACCATAAATGGATATATACTTCATACTTATAGTCCTGACTTTGACTATCTAGTTACAGAAGAGGTAGATAGTACTATATATAATATCATTATAATGCTTCATTAATATTGTTATAAATGTTTAAGCATTTTAAAAAACATATATTCTGCTTTTAACTTTCTGGCTCTTCAAAAATACATTGTTTAATATCACAGAACCTGTACTTGACTGACTGAAGTATTCTTTTTGATTATGCAAATACTTTTGTTGTTCTCCCAGCCCTTTGTGTGCACACACACACACACACACACACACACGCACTTGCACATGTTCAGACCCTTCTATACATTCAAGAAGAAAAGTTTTCATATCCTAAGTCGTCATATTTTTAATTGCCCAATAACAGGCAATTTTGTTGCATTTATATTGGTGGAAGTAAAATATCTGATCGCCATGTTTTCTAAAATGTCACAAAAGGTGAAACTTTTCATTCACATAGAATATTTAAAAGCTAAAATAGTCTAATATCTTTGTGACAAATTACTTTATAACAGGTTATAGAAATAGGGAATTACATGTGTTACATATAATTCAAAAAACTGAATTCTTTACTTAGATTATCTCATTTAATCCTATAAAATAGATGTTATTACTTCCACGTTAGAGATGAGGAAATGCAGGTGGATAGAGGTTAGAATAATTACTCAAGTTTTACAACTGGTGGGTGATGGAACTCAGTTTTGAACTAAGGCTGTCTGGTTCTCATGCCCTTGTTCTTAAATATGCATCTGCAGAGAACAGGACTGGGCCACATAACAGAAAAGAATCTCTGCAGGTTAAGGCTCAGTTCCATTGCCAGGTCAATCACAAAAGTGCTGAAAGTCCCATTAGCTTGGCACAGTAAAGAACTAGGCATCAAGATCCTGATACTAAAGAATTCTGATTCTTTTTATTTATTAGTAAATCTAATCTGAGGAGCAAAGAAGAAGGTAATGTTCATACAGTCATCTACTTTTAAGGGCATAAAATCAGCGACATTTTGTCAAAAGTATATCTAATATAAAATATTTTACCTACCTATTATCTATCTATCTATCTATCTATCTATCTATCTATCTATCTATCTATACATCTAACCACCTATCATCTTCCTATCATCTATCTGCCTATCAATCTGATATTTTATATATATCTATGTGTGTAGTAATAATATTTCAAGTTGACAGCAATCTTAAATTCTGTTGAATACTAAGTACATCAGATTATTTATTTTTCTACCAAGAATAACCTGAAAAAAACACTCATAAATATATGAATGAGAGTTTGAGATAACCAGGATAAATTGGTCCAAAATGCATTACACTTAAAAGAGATAGAGATATAGATAGATAGTTGCATATAGGTTTTAAAATTCCATGTCCTTTTTATTTTTTAATAATATGTTTTCAAAAATCCTAAATCTAGCTTGGCCATGAATTAAATTATATATCCCATTAATTGGAGTGAAAAAAATATATATGTATGGGATTTTACCTTACATTTAATTTTTAAGTAACTTATTATTTTATATTACTTTTTAAAATTTGAAATAAAGTATACCAATATTAAAACATATGTGCTTAGAAAAACATAAATAAATTTCTTATAGAGTAAATATTGCTTTGTTGGTAGGAAAAGCCATAGGTTAACTTTGTAATAAAGTTAAAAATTGTGTATAGGGAAATATGCAACTCCCTGCATACATGGATAATCTTACAAATTGTTCTGTCTTTTAATAATTTTCTCTTTCCTAAAGGATTGTTTCTCAATTAATTAATTATATTCTATGCTTAACATCTGGAAAGTGAAATATATTTCATTGAAGAAGACATGTGCTTAAAATACGAAGAAACATTGAATCTTTGAAAAATGAATTAAAAATATTCAGCAAAATAAATTCAAAGTAACTTAACGTGTTATAGGAAAATCACAAAATGATGCAGACACCCTGAAGGAGTTGGTGGTAGTTAGGTAAGTCTTTTCCAATGAAGTCTAAAACACAACAAAAAACCCACCTTAAAACAAAACAAAAATTGAATTAAATCGATAAAATTACATTACTAGTTTTGGAGAAAATATTTTATTTTCTATACTTCAAAACACACTTCATGTGAATTCAAAGTAAAGAAAACTGAAAAAAATATTTGTAACATGTGGACAAAGTTTTTCCACTGATTATGTGATCATTACTATAATATAAAAATTGAAAATTACATTCTAGCTAATAGATTAGTATTGATTCTTTTTTTCACATGAAGTTTTCAGATTGTGATATTCTTTTCTTTAAATGATTTTATTTATTTATTTTGCAGGGGGGAGAGAGAGAGCAGGAGCAGAGGGGGAGGGGCAGAGGGAGAAGCAGACTCCCCGCTGAGCAAGGAGACCAATGTGGGACTCAGTCCTAGGACCCTGGGATCATGACCCAAGCTGAAGGCAGACGTTTAGCCCACTGAGCCACCCGGGCATCCCCAGATTGTAATATTCTCGATATCATTGATACAGCTTCTTTTATAGCAATAAAATAATAATAATAGAATATCTAAGCATTTCTTTAAATAACAGGGGTAAATTAGATTGTCGTTTGAAAATATGTATCTTCTCCCTCCCGCATATCATGGGTAGAAAATACTCCCAGGCCTCTTAACTTTGGACTTGGTCATGTGACTTGCTTTGGCCAATACAATGTTAGTGACTATTTGTAGCAGCTTGAGGAGGCCTGGGAAGTTGTTGGGCTGGTTCTTTCACATTTCTGCCATCACCATAAGAAGAAAAGGGTAGATTCTAGCTAGCTAGCAGGGACTGAAAGGAAGTTGAAATATGTGGAGCAGAGATGACAAATTCCAACATGACACTGCAGGAATTAAATACAAATACTTTGAAAGAAAATACAAATTCTTTTTTTTTAATTTTTTTTAAGATTTTATTTATTATTTGAAAGAGAGAGACATAGCAAGAGACGGAACACCAGCAGGGGGAGTGGAAGAGGGAGAAGCAGGCTTCCTGCTGAGCAGGGAGCCTGATGCGGGGCTCGATCCCAGGACCCTAGGATCATGACCTGAGCTGAAGGCAGACACTTAACGGCTTAGCCACCCCGGCGCCCGAAAATACAAATTCTAAAGTTAGGAGGACTCTTACCAACCTGTTGCATTTAAATTACTGCAAAATGGGGGGGGGGGTAGTGACAATCCTTTGAGGAAGTACATGTGGTTGTTTAGTGGTTAAGTTGGATGACTTGATATGGGCAAACACATAAGAATAGATTAGTGAGGGGCACCTGGGTGGCTCAGTGGGTTAAGCCTCTGCCTTCAGCTCAGGTCATGATCTCAGGGTCCTGGGATGGAGTCCCACATCAGGCTCTCTGCTCAGCAGGGAGCCTGCTTCCTCCTCTCTCTCTGCCTGCCTCTCTGCCTACTTGTGATCTCTCTCTTTGTCAAATAAATAAGTAAAAAATCTTAAAAAAAAAAGAATAGATTAGTGAGTTTTCAACAATATAGATGGGAAATTTTTACAAAGGTACTTATCAGGGTAAATTATTGGTAATGGAAAAGATGAATCAGGAGATACTTTAAGAACAAGAAGTTGTAGACTTACTATTGATTATATAGCATGGTGTCAGTCATATGTGACAAAGGAAGTGAACATATCAATATTTAGGGAAAGACTGACAGTGAGGATGATGGTTATTAAAACTGAAGTGGAAAATTGTTAGTGCAATTGTCACCTAACAAAAATACTAGAAGTGGAAGAAAGTGTGGCTGCCTTTTGACTATTTACATGTAAAGACAATTGTCAAGGGATATCTGCAGTATCAAAATATCTTAAAATAGTAATGACTATCCTGTTCATAATAATATGTGCTAGGCACTCTTATTACTGATATATATATATATATATATATATATATATATATTCTTACTTAATTTGAATCATTTTATAGTGACAGAAATGTTATCTTCATTCTATTAATGGGAGAGTTTACATTTTTTACTTAAATTCACAAACAATAAGAAGGAGGAGTAGCAGGATTAAAACAAAAGTTGTCAAACATAGGGCCTCATGGCCTTAACTACTAGCCTTCCTGAAGAATTGAAAGGAATGAATGAGTACAATTTCCATATGAAATATCAAAGGGATCAAGATTATTCCTTCTCATCACGTACAGAGCATTTTCTCATAAAAAGGTATGTGAATTGATGAAGAAAAAACAAATCTCAATTTTTTCTTACTTTCAAAAGTAAATGTCACATAGTGTGTGTGTTAACCATAGTGTTATGGTTAAGTAAATAATATTATGTGTTCCTCACATGTCACTATAATTACAGAACAGACCATCCAAAGAAAGAATAACTAGAGTAACCAACCTAGTATAATCATAATGTTTTACTTGAAGATACCACACACTTCCCACACAGTGTTAAACTTAGTCTCTCTTACTCTAGGAGAGAAAAATAAAGCAAATAAGTAAATAAAATATCAAGTAGTTGTAAATCACATGGAAAAAAAAAGTGTGGTAACAGTATATGGAGTGACCATAGGAGGGGGAACCTGGAGCAATCTTTCTGAGGAGGTGATATTTGAAGTAAATATATAAAATGGGGGAGTAATCCATGAGGATATCTGGGGGAATGATGTTCTTGGTAGAGAGAACAGCAAAATAAATGTCCTATGGCAATCTCATTCTTGGCGTACTCTAGGATTAGCAAAGATATCTACGTGGTAAATTTACAACAAAACCAAGCCCTGTGTTTGCTGCCTCACATTTTTCCTCATCTATTTTTTTTTCCTAGTAAATACATGCTGTTTCTTAGAATAATTTTGGGTTCACAACAAAACTGAGCAGAAGGTACAGAGAGTTTCCATACACCTTCTGTCTCCTCACATCCACAGTTTCCCCTAATCATCAATATCCACACCAGTGATGCATATATTACAGTCCATATACATACACTGACACATTATTATCATTTGTTCTATATTTTGTGGGTTTTAGCAAATGTATAATGACATGTATTCACCATTACAGTGGTGACATACAGAACACAGTACACATTACAGTGTACAGACATACAGAATAGTTTCACTACTCTACAAATCCTTGTGCTCTGCCTAGTCATTCCTTCCTCCTAACCCCTGGCAGTCACTGATCTTTTAAGTGTCTCTGTAATTTTTCCTTTCCAGAATCTGGTTGGAATCATTCAGTGTGGAACCTTTTCTTACTGGCTTCTTTCACTTATCATGGGCATTGAACTTTCCTCCATGTCTTTTTATGGCTTGATAGCTCATTTCTTTTTAGGTCTAAATACTATCTCATTGTTCAGCTATAGCACAGTATACTTATCCACCTCCTAATGAAAGACATCTTGGTTGTATCTGAGTTTTAGAAATTATAAATAAAACTACTATAAACATATGTGTATTGGTTTTATGTAAACATAAGGTTTCATCTCCTTTGTTTAAGTACAAAAAACATGACTGCTGGATCATATGATACGGTAAGATTATGTTTAATTTTATAAGAAATTACCAACCATCTTCCAAAGTTACCGTACCATTTTACATTCCCACTGATAATGAATGAGAATTTGTGTTGTTCCACATCCTCACCAATATTAGGTATTGTCAGTGTTCTAGATTTTTGCCATTTTAATAGGTGTGTCATGTTATCTTCTTTTAATTTGTAACCCCCTTATAATTTATGATGTCAGGACCTTTTCTTCCTTTTTTCTTCCAACTACTTTTCATACGCTTATTTGCCACCTGTGAATCTTCTTGGTAAGGTGTTTGGTTAGCCTTTTGCCCATTTCTTACTGGGATGTTACATTCCTTACTATTGAGTTTTAAGAATTATTTGTATATTTGCATAATAGTTTTATTCAAGCAGCTATAACAAAAACCATAGACTGAGTGGCCTGTAAAAAAACAGAAATTTTTTTCTCACAGATCTAGAGGCTGGGAGTCCAAGATCAAGGGCCTGGTAGATTGGTTGTTCATTTCAAAGTCCATTTGTTCATTGTTGGTATATATGAAATTGATTGACTTTTTTATACTAATCTTATATCCTGCAACCTGGCTATAATTGCTTCTTAGTTCCGAGGATTTTATATCCAATTATTTTGGATTTACTATAAAGACAATCATGTCTTCTACAAAGACAATTTTATATCTTACTTCCCAATACATACACCTTTTTTTTTTCTTGTTTTATTGTAGTGGTTAGAACTTCCAGTATGATGTTAAGAAGGGAGAGGGGATACTCTTTTTTTTTTTTTAAAGCTACATGTGGGGATTTTTATGTTTTTTTTTAAGATTTTATTTATTTATTTGACAGAGAGAGAGAGCTCACAAGTAGGCAGAGAGGCAGGCAGAGAGAGAGGAGGAAGCAGGCTCCCTGCCGAGCAGGGAGCCCTATGTGGGGCTCAATCCCAGGACCCTGAGATCATGACCTGAGCTGAAGGCAGAGGCTTTAACCCGCCGAGCCACCCAGGTGCCCGAGAGGGGATATTCTTGCTTTGCTAGATCTTAACCAGAAAGTTTGTTGGGCGCCTGGGTGGCTCAATGGGTTAAAGCCTCTGCCTTCGGCTCAGGTCATGGGCTCAGGGTCCTGGGATCGAGGCCCGCATCGGGCTCTCTGCTCGGCGGGGAGCCTGCTTCTTCCTCTCTCTCTGCCTGCTTGTAATTTCTCTCTCTCTGTCAAATAAATAAATAAAATCTAAAAAAAAAAAAAAAAAAGAGAAAGTTTGCAGTTCCTCACCATTAACTAGAAAGTTACCTGTAGATTTTTTTTTTTTTTTGGTAGATGTTGTTTATCCAGTTGAGGAACTTCCTTTCTATACCGAGTCTGCTGATATTTCCATTGTATGTATTTAGATATATAAGGCATATATATCTATTATTTTCAGATAAAGAAATGAAGTCTTATGTGATAGTTTATGTGGGAAAAAGTTAAAATATGAAGAAAGCACATGGAAATTAGAAAAAAAATACAATGAGTTGCAATTTGTTAACAGGTTATCAAATCTAAATATATTTAAATAATATGATGATATTTTGCAATGAGGTCTGGCAATGAGAGTGCTTCTTATATTATTTTTATTTCTTGGGCCTAAGTTGTTATTCTCTATATGATTGATGTCAAGTTCCTTCCCCCTTCTCTTCCTCTCTCTCTCTCTCTCTCTCTATTAAATACATACATACATATAGTATGCATCATATGCAACAAAACATAATACACACATACATACATATACATATTTGGGGTGGTGCTAGTGCTTTTAAAAAATTAAAAACCATATCTACTTATACATGTCTGGAAATCACTTGTTAGCTTATAGTTGTTATAGAGAAATCATCTCATGTTCCTTGGTATCTGAGATATTTCTAGAGAAATCAAAGTATCTCTCTTCACCTCCAGGATCGAGCTTAGCTCATTCGAACGGAGATCAGTTATGCTATATTTTCTTCATTAGTGCTTACCTGGATCTATAAAAGGTGCTATTATTATAACTAACAAATTTCTTATCTACCAGTGTGTCACACGTAATAAATTTGTTTGCTAAGATTATATAAAGTTAACCACCTTTGAAAGAAATATAAGAAAAAAATCTTTATGTATATATAACATATATAAAAATAAATATATAAAATATATATAAAGAAAAAATATTTACATATATATTCAAATATAACCTGGACATTAAAGAAATAAGGCAAGTAATTCTGCTGGACTTATCATATATTTGAATTAATAGAAATGGTATCCCTAGAAAAATCAAACAGAAGCAAAATGAAGCACGTCTATTATAGAGATTTTTAATTTCTAAATCAAAGTATATTTTATAGATACATACACCTTTTAGAGATACTAATCTTTTATGCATTTATGATTAAAATGGTATATATTTTTTAAAATTTTCTCCTAAAGACAGATTTAGTCCTGTGATCCATGTACTCCTCTTCCTCTCTTCTAACCTGCAACTGACCATTCTTTGACATTTTATTTCCCTTGCTGAAATTCTCACTGTCTGTTTCAAAATAAGTTGTATTAGGTATCAGTTGCAAGTCATTCTCCTCTCTCTTAGTTATTTCTCATTGTTTCTGCATTATCTCCTGTCTTCTCTCTATATAATTTTTTTATCCTATACAAAGGTTCAAACACTGCCTTGAGTGGTCCACTACATAGTGATTAATATTCCTCAATAAAAGTGATACTTGCTTTTAAATGAACTCTAATGTGAAATATATTCTCCACAAGAATGGTGGAGGCAATTTCTTTTTCTTTGTTTATTCTAACCCCAAAGAAACTGACTGCTCTTTCACATCTATACCTCTTTCTCAGATATTTCTTCTCAATTTGATTAAAAGTTGTCCATTACGAAAAAAAATCTATTATGAATCATTGCTCAAATACCACAGATCTCGAAATAAAGATAATTATATTAGCATTTGCAATATTTTTCTCAGCATGTTGACTCTCATGCAATATGTTGACTCTCATTGTTTATTACTAAATTTGTTAAAAGGGATAAATACCTGAGTAACAAGACTTGTTTATTCTACTACTTTCATATACTTTTCCCTTTCTTTGTTCCCACTAATTTGCATATTTAAAGAAAGAGTGAATTTATGAAATTCAATAATATATAGTACCATTCAGTAGTAAAATAGAAACATGGTAGAACCTAATCAAACAATGGTTATGGTAGGAGGTATTTTTATTGATTGAGTCAAAATCTAACATGCCTGTCAAGTGTTACCTTATTTTATCAAAAGATGCACCTAGCTATTGGTACATTTCACTGTAAGATTCATGATATTTATTTTTATTTTTATTTATTTATATTGATGTATAGTTGTCACACATGTTTCAATTAATTTCAGGTGTACAATATAGTGATTCAGTAACTCTATATGTAATCTATGCTCATCACAAGTGTAGTTACCATCTGTAGTGATGAAGACCATGGAGAAAGAGGGGAAGGGAGAGAAACAGATAGGTAGATGATAGATGATAGCTAGCTAGCTAGATAGATAAGAGAGAGAGGAATGTTAAGCCCATGACCTAGTTATGAGGAACTTTTAAATATGTGGTCTGGTAGAAGTGAAAAAGAAGGAAAATAAATTACAAAAAAATAGGGAAATCAGACAAACAAAACAAATTTATGGGAAGGTGATGTTGGAGAAGTAAAGGGAAAAATGTTTCAAAAAGGACTTAATAGTGGACCTTTCAATACTGGTGGGGAGTGAAAATGAGAACTGAAGAGTGTCCAGTGACTTTATCAACAAGAGTCAGTTGGCTACCAGAGAAAGTTTGGAAGACGCACGAAAGCAGAGAAAGACTGGCAAGAACTGAAGATAAAATCATGAAGACAGTGCCTGGGAAAAGAAAAAAAAGTCGTTGGGCAGAAACAAGGATGACATCTAAAGGGGAATGTGCTATGTCAGCCATGGAATAGTAAACACATGCAGTGGACATAAAGACTTCCAACAAGAAGGATTTTATAAAGAAAATAGAAATGAAGATCAGGAATGAAAGTTTTACACAGTGAAGTGAATACCTGAGAGGTCAGAAGTAAAGGAAAGATGGAACATTGATGAAAGTATGGGTTCTTTCTCCCACTATAAAAGGTGGAAAGAAGAGAAAAATGGATCCAGATTAAAGTAGGCTTTTTAGATTTAGAGGCAAAAGAATGTGGGGGAACCTGCCAGATGATTTTGTTTTATCAATGAAATGAAGTACATTATCAGCTGTAAAAAAAAAACAAGAACAAAAAACAGGACAGCAAAGAAAGCAAAGGAAATTTAAAAAGCAATAAAAATGCTTTTCTAAAAACACAATTTTCTAAAAAGCTGATTTTTCAAACAATGTCTGGAAGGAGAGAATATGTGACAAAAGTGTCCCATTGTCTTTGAGATTACAAAACACTGAATTTGCCTGCTGTTCATAAACTTCAGTTTTCTCTGCAATGATAAAAATAAGAATGTTCCAAGATGGAATAATTTCACCCAGAGTGGGCATGAGGCTTGTTGGGAAGATATGATGATATAAAGTGGCCTCTACTCTGAGCCACAAAGGATAGGTGAAACCTGCGTAGGAGACAATAGAAAAAGCAGTGTTCTTGGGTATGAATAGTAAAACTAAAGACTTCAAAGTAAAACATTCTGGAAGATCCTGCTGTGCCATACTCATCAGGGGGTGGAGAGGCTATACCTGCTTTCTTTCCTGTCTTCTGAATAGGGTGTGTGTGTGTATGTGTATGTGTGTGTGTGTGTGCGTGTGTGAAATAACAATTGTAGCTTCTTTCTTTTTTTTAAGATTTTATTTATTTATTTGATAGAGAGAGAAAGATCACAAGTAGGCAGAGAGGCAGGCAGAGGGAGAGGGGGAAACAGGCTCCCCGCTGAGCAGAGAGCCCGATGTAGGGCTGGATCCCAGGACCCTGAGATCATGACCTGAGCCGAAGGCAGAGACTTAAACCCACTGAGCCACCCAGCCACCCCAACAATTGTAGTTTCTAACAGCAAAGATAATAACGGAAATGGTGATACATATGCCCTTAAATATGGTTGTTGTCTTACAACGATATTTTTTAAAAAGATTTTGAGAGAAAGAGAGCATGAGTGGTACTGAGAGGAGAGGCAGGCTCCCCTCTGAGCAGGGAACCAGATGCAGGGCTTGATCCCAGGACTCTGGGACTGTGACTTAAGCTGAAGACAGATGTTAACCAACTGAGCCACCCAAGTATCCCATGTCCTACAAGGATAATTTTGTACATCTGAGATTTACTTTAAAAATCTGGGAAAGATACAAAAGTCAGAGAATTGGGGCATTTTGCTATTGTTGCTGGCTGCATGTACCTAAGGGCAAGGCACACTCTTTAAGAGTGCAGAAACCACAGAATGTTGAATGACTTTTTCTTCCTTCCTTCCTCCCTCCCTCCCTCCCTTCCTTCCTTTCTTTTTCTTTTACTCTATGGACTTTTTGTGATATAATTGGTCTTTATTTATTACTATTATTATTTTCTTGCCCCAGTTCCCCTTAAACTGGAATCTTTTTTTTTAAATTTTATTTATTTATTTGACAGAGAGAGAGAGAGCACAAGCAGGCAAAGCAGCAGGCAGAGGGAGAGGGAGAAGCAGGCTCCCCGCTGAGCAAGGATCCCTATGCAGGGCTTGATTTCAGGACCCTGGGATCATGACCTGAGCTGAAGGCAGTCACCTAACCAACTGAGTCACCCAGGCACCTCCAGAATCTCTTTCAGGGGCAGGGCTGTCATTATATTTCTTTCAGTATAATAAGCACAGCTGAAGTACTTAAAACAAGTTGTGCTAAATGCACACACAATTTAACGAAGGTAAAAGGGGAAAAATAGTATTGCTACAGCTCGTTAGCTCATGCATTAAAGGGCAGAATTATTTTTAAATCTGAAAAATTAATTCTCATTGCATTTATTGTTGTCCCTGATTGTTCCTGTGTGTGAAATACTTTTACCTGTATGTCTTCGGCCCAAACTATAACATAAATTAGTTATTTTCAAGTATATTTGTTGAATCATCATTCAATCTGTACAGATATCATATGTTCCATTTCTTTTATAAGTCACAGATTTCCTTTAATTGAACAGCTAGCAAGATAGATTGTCAATAAATACTCTCTAAAATGATCAAATGAGCATGAATATTTATTAGTGACATATCAGACTGACATTGCCAGCTGCTTATACCCTTGAAGCTGGAAATACTACTACTATAAGGTAAAGGCATAAAAATATTTAGGTTAAAATTTCATGGAGATATATATGTGTATAAATACATATATACATATACATATATACACATACATATGCGTATATATATAATCACACATGTAATTGAACTACTGAAAAAAGAAACTATGGACCAGTCCACTTAAAAAATAAATTTAGCTTTAAATGAAGCTGATTGGTTGTAAAGTCTTTTCAATATTTATATCATTGTTTTCTGAACAAATGTTTTACCAAGAAAATGAAGAGTTATATAAATGCAAACTTCAAATTATAGGTTTCTCTAGGGATTACATTGCTATAATATGTAAATCTACTCTTATCTAAACTTAATTGTGTATATGCCAAATATGTGTACATAGTTAGGTGTATGTGTGTATATTTCTTGTCATTTTAGACAGATACAGATTCAGATAGAGTTTATAACATGTAGAAATTTCTGCAGAAATACCGAGGTACACTATAGGTCAAAGAAATGTATGTGACAAACAAAATCATGTATCTTGTATATATGTGTACAGTTATATTATTTCGAACTGAAGTGACAAATCAGTATACAAACTCATCCAGAGTATTATCTCCAGATTTTCCAATTTTTAAAATGAAAGGTTAGGGTGATCAGAAATATCTGCAAACAAACCCAAAGGCCAAATTTGGTTGGGTTCTTGAAGCTTTATGGTGGTAAGCTGCTGGACATTAATAATATCATTTGTCAAGGGAAAATTTAAAAACACAGATTCACTCTCAGCCATGGTATCAGAAAAATACTGGCTTTTCCCTCTTTGTCCTGACCAGATGACCAACAGCATAAAACGTGAAATAACCACATTTCATTTAACAGGAGAACTAGTTTAAGACACTCCTACCTCACATACAAATTTAACACGTACAATATGACTCAGTGTTTCAGTTTTATTTTGCTATAACATACAGGCAAAAAGCATTCTGAAAAAAAAGAGTAGTTCAAAAGAAAAGGAAACATTTTATGACTTGTAATATAGAACAGCTTCTCTTCTCCCTGACCACATTATGGTGTAAAAGGATTTCTTATCAAACTTTCACCATAACAAAGAAAAAGAAAGCTTCTCTTACCAGAGTGGAATAAAGCGTCAACCTTGCTATAACGTTTTCTGCAGCTCTTGTTTGAAAAGACAGATCCAAAGCGGCTTTGTGCGTACAACTGATCTGGCTGATCTCCAGTCCCTGCACACACACAAAAAAACAGTATAATTGGCTCTCAAAAAAGTGTTGTAAACATTCATCATGATGGCACTTGCATGTTGAATCTAGTCACTGTTACCCTAGTGGACTTTTTCCAAACAGGCCAATTACATTCCTACTTTCAAATCTTGCTGTTTGGTTTTCTCTATTCAATGCTGAGATTAATATCATTAAAGAAACCGTGAATATCTGTGTCTGCTCTACTACCATGTCAAGACCTTTGGGTTCTGAAAGTATGGTTCAGACTTAACAAAATAAATAAATCGAGATGACGTTGTCTGATAGATTTACTTGGCATCCGTATGTCTTTATTTTTAAAGTTGACAATATGTGGCCCATTTTTTATATGTGAATGAGATATCAGTATTTTTAAGTCTCTTTCATTCACTATTTGATAAATGTCAAGTGAACATTCCACATCTCTACTTTGCACAGAAGCCACATCAATAATGCCTATAATATACCCTGGAGTCTGAGACCAACTGTGCTGCATTTCTAAGTCATGTTAAATATTCCACTGTTCCTTTGCCCAAACCTTCAAAGGGGTCCAGACTCAACCGTATTCTTTAATTTTTAGGGGAGCAATGAAGGTGTCACACAACCTGGGCTTTTTTCTTATTTTTAAACATTCAATTTTTATGAGAGTATTAAATGATTATGAGTGGCATATTACTACTACCAAGAAAATGTGAACACTAGATCAAAAAAATAAGCCTCAATGAAAAATGCACTCTTAAATTGTACTACTTCTTATAACCATCTCAGCAACACATTGATCTTAGAGCTACATGAGAGCATAATCTTTGCCTTACTTCCCATGTGTATAAAGCCTGGTTAACCGTTATCAGCAATGCCACCATTTTAAAAAAAAAAGATGAATTAACCACGTAGAAGGGTTCTGGACCTGGTTTGCATTTTTATATTTGATAGTTTATTTTTCATTATACAAATTAAACAAGTACAACAAAGCAGTCTAGGAATACACAAATTAGGATTGTATCAATCTCTAAAAGTGACAAATCATGACAATTTATAAGATATGCCTCCTAGAAGCAAATAAAATTTTAAATACCCTACAAGGTAAAACTCTATGTATTGCTGAGCCTCATTAAGAAGCATCTTTAAATTAAAGGAAGCTAAAAGTTTGAATGCTGAACGTTTCTTACTCATATTTGCAGATATCAGTGCCATTTAAAGATTTTGATTATTTCAGATTACTAGAGACAGATATATACTACTCTTCTATGAGCACAGACGACTAATCTTCTCTTTATGCTACTTACAGATGCAGGGTGTGGAGGAAGAAGCCCTGTATACTGTTCTCTTTAAGGTTTGATCAGTGAACTATTAGCTTAATATAACATTTGCCTTTATAAAACTTTTTCATTTAATTCGTTCATCAGAATTGTGAAGAGGGCATTACTATTCTCCATTTTACACATGAGAAAAATAAGGCTCAGGAAGGAGTAATTTGATAAATCACAACAGTAAATTCTTAAGGTAGTGCCTTCTGATGCTGTTCAACTATGCCTTAAAACCATTACTTCAAAAGCAACATATCTAAGATTAAAAAAAAAAGTTCGTGTGAGTTAGCTTGCTCATTGGAAGTGGGAACAAATATTTAGAGAATTATCATATATTTTCAGCTGTGATAAATTAAGGAACCTAAACAAGATGATTCTAGGCACAATGATTTTTTTTTTAAAGATTTTATTTATTTGACAGAGAGAGGGAGATCACATGTAAGCAGAGAGGCAGGGAGGGGGGGGGGGAAGGAGGTTCCCTGCTGATCAGAGAGCCCGATGTGGGACTCGATCCCAGGACCCTGAGACCATGACCTGAACTGAAGGCAGAGGCTTCAACCCAATGAGCCACCCAGGCACCCTGGACACAATGATTTTGGAAATGATTTGCAAATGAACTTCAAAAAGATAGTTTTTTCATTATTTTCTTTGAACCTATTTTTTTAAAGATTTTATTTATTTATTTGACAGAGAGAGATTATAAGTAGGCAGAGAGAGAGAAGGAAGCAGGCTCCCTGCTGAGCAGAGAGCCCGATGCAGGCCTTGATCCCAGGACCCCGAGATCATGACCTGAGCCGAAGGCAGAGGCTTTAACCCACTGAGCCACCCAGGCGCCTGAACCTTTTTTTTTTTTAATTTAAGAATGACCTATTGAGTATCTAGGTCATAGATACTTTGTTAAGTTCTTAGGATATAATGCTGCACAAGATAAAAATCTTTTTTTCTTGTTATTTTCAATCTTTCTAATTACAATGGATAGGATTGCTTTACATTTTCTTCCTTGAGAAAATAGTAATCACTGTATAGGAGTTTCCAACTCATGCAGGCTGCCCCAACTATCAACCAAACTCCTTTGAACTTTACCCATGAACTTTTTCAAGTGTTCAGGGAACTTCTTTGTGCTAATTCATCTCATTCACATCAGATTACTCCCTCTTACTGAATCTTTCTCTGCAGCTTAAAATCCTGCTTTAGTATTTCCCTTTATTTAAAGATAAAACCTTCCCACCACCCCCACTTCATCCTCTTGTTACCATATTTTTTTAATTGAAAAAGGTTTTAAAAGTTCTACTTTCTCACTTTCCAATTGCTTCTTAACTAAGTCTCATGGAGGGTCCATCAAGCCATTAAAATAAATCCCACCTTACTGGATCCATCAGTGGTGTCAACTCAGTTAACTAATCCCTTCTTGAAACATTGCCTTCTCTTAGCATTAGTGATGCTACCTTCTTATAATGTTTCCCTAACCTGCAGACCTTCCATTGCCAGGTTCATTCACTGGCTTCTTTTCTGCCTATATAATGACTGGACTACTCCTTGATTGGTCTTGGATTCCCTTCTCCTCTCAAACTTACATTCCCTGTAGATGTTCTTACCTAGGTCTATGACTTTAAATAATATCTATTCTTTTGACTACCAAAAATACAACTGCAGCCTGACCTCTCCACTGTTCTCCAAGTGGGATACTCCATCTGCTTACTGATCTTAATTCTTGGTTCTCTAACTGCATTTTAAAATTCAAACATGACAGAAACAGAGCAATTGATTCTACAATGTCTTTGCAAATCTCACCTTTACCCCGTCTTTCTTATTTTAGTAAAATTTGCCAATTATTTAAGCTAAACAGGAAAGAGGCTTTTTAATTTTATTTTTTATTGGTTAAAAACGTGTAACATAAAACTTACCATCTTAGCTATTTCTAAGTGTACAGTTCTGCAGCGTTAAGTATTTTCACACTATTCTGCCTCCATCTTCAGAATGTTTTCATCTTGCAAAACTGAAACTTTATATCCATTAAACAACTCCCCAATAGCAATGATCTACTGATTATACAATGATACAGATGAATCTCTAAGTAATTATGCTTAGTGAAAGAAGCTATACAACATGAGTACATACTGTATGATTTCATTCATATATAAAATTCCAAAAATGCAAACTAATTTATAGTGACAGAAAGCAGATCAGTTGTTGCCTGGAGACTAGAAAAGAGGGTGGTAGAACTGGTATGAGGAACAGCCAAGGATTATAAGGAAACTTTTGTGGGTAAAAGATGAGTTCATTATCCTGATTATCTTGATCATTTCATGAATGTATGTATATGTCAAAAGCAATAAAACTGGATACTCTAAATATGTACAGTTCAATTTATGTCAATTTTACTGAGATAGTAACGTTTATAAGAAAATTATAAATGAAACTCCTAAAATTAATTAGAACATGATCGTCAATCTAATGTTTAAAGTCAAAAATATTTGTAGGCACGTCACAAAAGAGGATATCCAAATGGCCAATACCATATGACAGAGTGCTCAACGTTATTTCTTATCAGAGAAATGCATGCTCACCATATTGAATAAAATACCTAAAACATTATTTTAATATTTTGGAAAGAATGTAGAGCAAGTGGAATTCTTATACACTTAAAGTTTAGCAAATTGGCACCAGCACTTTGAAAAAGTGGTAGTATATACTGAAGCTGAAAATATTCTTAACCTATGATCCAACAACTACACTCCTGGTTTTATAATTTAAAGTATATGCACATGGCATTGAAAGGTGTACCTTAAATTGCTTACAGTTCCTGCATAAACTGTCCCTTCTTCAATCAACACTTCTTCTCCCATACCACCCTGTTGGTATTATAAACATGCAGATAGTTGTTCAGAAATTCTAGTGCAAGTGATCAAAACCTAACACAGCAAAGGTGTTTCTGGAAAAGTATGGGCAAATTGAGGTAAATTTGCATCTACTCAGAGCCAAAGCCAAAAATTTGGAAACTATCCAAATACTCAGAGCAATAGCCAAAAACTAAAAACTATGAAAACGTCCAGCAGTAAAATGCATTTTGGAATATTAAGAGAATATGATAAAATACATCAATGAGAAATAACAAACTGTTGTTATACATAACACAGGTGAGCCTCTTAAGCATAATGTTGAGAAAAGATATTATATATGAATAATATATTTTGTACAATCACATTTATATTGTCTTCAGAAATGGTCAAAACTAATTTATGATAATCGATGTCAGTTTAGTGATTACTTATTATTATTGGGGTAAACTGAGGATAATGACTAGGAAGAGGTACAAAATAGTGTCCTGAGATATTACTAATATTTTCTTTCTGTAAAAGTTATATTTACATATGGGATATGCTCACTGTGAAAATTCACTGAGTTATTAATATAAGAGTTTGTACTTTTCTGGATATGCTTCATATAACTTTTTACACAACAGCATATACATATATATAAAGATGTATTAAAATAATTGTGATATATGTTCTAAAGAAGAGATTTGAAATGTTTGTGAAAATGTAGTGCTAAGGCAATATTATATTTTATCCTGATAATGAAAATAAATCATATGGAAGATAAGGTTAAAATATTCCAGTAGGATGTAACCATTTGAATAATTACTTATCCCAGGAAGGCTGCTTCAGATGGCATCATCAAGAGAAATAATGCATTTATTTTCTTAAAATAATATACCATTATAGCACAGATATTATTCTGTATTCATTTTATATTTTCTGGTTTATGAAACTTCTTGAAGCTCTGACTTAATGAAATAAAGTTGCTTTTTGTGTAGATTTACAAAATCAGTATCTTAACAGGAAACAACAGAAACAACAGTATCTTACCATTTATATTACCTTACTGCTTTTTTTCTCACATTAGTAATATGAATTCTATGTATTGTTTTCTATATTATCTACTGCTTACATAATAAGATAAAAATTGCTATCAGGGCTTAAGTTAATCGTGTACCCCATTCTTCTGATATTCATGGATGTGATTAGTCATGTTT
This sequence comes from Ailurus styani, assembly GCA_002007465.1. NCBI lineage: Eukaryota > Metazoa > Chordata > Mammalia > Carnivora > Ailuridae > Ailurus > Ailurus styani. The sequence continues at coordinate 3,155,698 of LNAC01000144.1, read as the reverse complement.
GGGGAAAATGTGGGTATTACAGTGGTATAGAAATAGGCTAGAATATATCTCAACTTTTCAAAATTATGTATTGGTGCCATGCCTCTTTTTCCTCATCTGTGAAAGGAGGTGGTAACACTCAAATTCCTGACTATGAAGAGACCATAAGATAATGAAGGCGAAGTGCCTAGAATAGACCTTTATACATTGTAAATGGAAGCATTATATGTGAACATATAATCTAAATACCTATGACTATATCAAACACTAATAACGATGATTTTTTGGCCATGCATCACTAGTTTTTCACATAAAAGAAAATTTTGGAATATAATGATATGAAATTAATAAAAGATGAATAATGCCAAAGAGAAGAGCTATTGTAGAATATTGGCCCTATAGCAAAAACAGTATTCCAAGGTGTGCCCTTTTTCTGAATAAACAGAATTCTGTTTATATAACTGATGATTATGATGAGCACTTTGGTCTGAGTAAAAAAAGAATGACAGAAACACCTTGGCAATAACTTAAAGTAATGAGAAGTGTGTCAACAAACTTATAAAACCTTAAACATTATTATTTACTACTAAATAAAATCATTACATGCATAAACATCAGTTCTATTTTAAAAAAGAAATAAGTTTTAACAGAATTGCTTTCAATAACAAGCATGTGGATTGAGCATAGACTGATTTCATTGTAACTTTTATTGCTTTAGGTAGACTTACAGTCTCCCTCAATATTTATCTAGGGAAAAAAAAGATTTTTTTAAATAGTCAAAAGTAAACACAAAAGAGGGAGGAGAAAGGGACACTTGGGTGAGTCAGTTGGTTAAGCATAGGACTCTTGGTTTCAGCTCAGGTCCTGATCTCAGGGTCCTGAGATGGAGCCTGCACGGGGCTCTAGGCTCAGCAGGGAGTCTACTGGAGACCCTCTCTCTCCCTTTCCTTCTGGCCCTCCCCACACTTGCACACACACACACACACACACACACACACACACACTCGCTTTCTCTCAAATAAGTAAATCTTCAAACAAAGAGAGAGAGAGGGAGAAGAAAGACACTAAATAAAAGCAACGAAGAGCAAGAAGAGAAAACACACACACACACACACACACACACACACACAAATCCTACTGGAGGTCCTATCTTTACCCAGGTTTTTTGCCATGACATGCATATGCCATGACACTGTATTATGTCAACCTAGTATTTCAGAGTTTGACTGCATGTGTATGACTAATTTTCTCAAATGTAAGAATCATTGAACATTTTTACCTCTTTCTAAGAGCATAAGAGTTTCTGTGATTTTTTTAATATGATTTTTTAAATGGCTGGATTCTGTCAGAAAGTAGATCAATGATTTGCTGGAGATGGAGGCCGAGGAGTGGGTGCAGAGACACTGACCAAAAGGAGGACTGTGTACGAGAAGAAACTTCCATATGATGCCCTGTGGTAGTTACATGGTTGCATGAATTTAACAAAGTGTATTGCATATATTGAAATGTGTACTTGATGGCTACATTTTATTGTTTGTAAAGTATATCTCAATAAAATTTATTAATAGTGAGAAAAAATTAAAAGAGCCAGCCCCCCCCCAATAAGAGAAGTTGAATTTCAGATAGGCCACAGCAGTGCACAACTCCAAAAGATCACTATTCACAAGTGTAATGAATAACTCTTGGAGGACTGCCTCTCATGCCAGGTCTTATTCTCCCATATATCATCTCGAACTTCACCTTCTCTGTGAAATGTTTATAAAGTGCACACTCTCTCCCCTTTTCCTCATCTGCACAGATTTTACAACTTAATAAAATTAAATATGCACAAAACTGTACTTACATAAAAAGTTTATGATAATGATCTTTTAATGGGATATAATAAACTTCTCCATAATAAACTAGTCTTCATGTTAGTTTTTAAACATTTTAAACAAACACATAAAAATAAGATATAACAACATTGACTATCACTATAAAACACTGAGCATAAAACATTAAAAAGTGGCATGCAACATAATAAATGATGGTTAGATGAAAATTGAATTTAAGTGGCAATACTCATATTTAATGCTATTTTTTTCTTTTTCTTGTCACTTTTTATCTTCTTATTTTTCTCCCTTCTCAATCCCACCCTCCTCTTTATCCCATTCTCTTCTTTCTTATGTTTATTTTTCTTGTTATTATAGCTTCTCATATTTACTGAGTTCCCTCTATATGCCAGGTGCATGTTTGAGTGCTCCACATAATGCACAAGTTACTTTCTTTTATCTGATATATCTTCTTCTTTATTAGTTCCATCAGCTTCCACTTTCTTTTTTTTTAAGATGTATTTATTTATTTGACAGAGAGAGAGAGAGAGATCACAAGTAGGCAGAGAGGCAGACAGAGAGAGAGGGGGAAGCAGGCTCCCTGCTGAGCAGAGAGCCGGATGCGGGCCTCGATCCTAGGACTCTGAGATCATGACCTGAGCTGAAGGCAGAGGCTTTAACCCACTGAGCCACCCAGGCACCCCTCAGCTTCCACTTTCAAAGTAATTTGTTTACTTTATTATAAGTCCCAGCTTGAGGTACCAACTAATATTCATAATATTCACATTTATCATTTATAAATAAAGTCTTTAGAAGATTATCACACATTGCTGTTTTCTTCTTTCCTATCAACTAATCAATGTATCTGAGCTCTTGGATTCTGTCCTCAGCATTTGTATAAAAATAAATCTCCTGTTTAGGCTGTGTGGCAGTATTATGTACTCTTGAACTCTGAGTCTTTGACATTTTTATAATGTCCATTTAAATTTATGACAGTTCTCCAAATTAAGCATTTTTGAAATATTTCTTCCTTATTGAACCTGAGGTTCCTTACTCAAATCTCAAATTGCTGACATAATCACTCTATAATTAAACTTCGATTCAGAATCTTCCCTTTTGGTCTTAATAGTTTTTTCACTTTGGGTTTTTTTTTTAAGATTTATTTATTTATTTGAGAATGAGACAGAGAGACTATGGGCAGGGGGAGGTGTAGAAGGAGAGGGAGAGGGACAAGCAGACCCAAGGCTTGATCCCAGGACCCTGAGATCATGACCCAAGCCAAAGTCAGACACTTAACTGAATAAGCAACCCAGGCACCCCAACAATTTTCAAATTAATCATTCACCACTTGAAGCTATTCTGCTTAATACTGTGGTCCTCTTAACTAATATTTTGGAGATAGTGTGTTATGAAATGAAAGGTAACCCAGAAAAGCCACCCAATACTGAGAAGAACAAAGTTGGGGGACAGACACCACCTGACGTCAAGACTACCATAAAGCTACCAGTAATCAAGGCAGTGTGGTATTGGTGAAAGAATAGACAAAGAGATCAATGGAACAGAGTAGCGATCTCAAATAGATGAACATAAATGTAGTCAAGTGATCTTTGACAAAGGAAAAAAGACAACCCAATGAAGTTTAAGCAAATGGTCCTAGAACAAATGGACATCCACAAGCAAAAAAATGAATCTAGATGCAGATTTTACACTCTTCAAAAATTTTAATTCAAAACAGATGACAGACTTAAATGTAAAATACAAAATTATAAAAGTACCAGAAAATAATGTAGAGAAAACTTGGATGATATTGAGTATAGTGATGACTTTTTATATACACCACCAAGGTATGATCCATGAAGGAAATAACTGATAAGATGGATTTCATTAAAATTAGAACTTCTACTCTGTAAAAGAAAATGGCAAGACAATGAGAAAATAAGCCACAGATTAAGAGAAAATATTTGCAAATACATATCTGATACAGGACTGTTCTGGAAAATTCATGGAGATAGCCAAACTATAGAGATAGTAAATGATAAATGGTTGGGGGAAGGAAGGAAGGATGAATAAGCAAAGCATGGAGGATTTTCGGGGAAATGAAAATACTCTGTACACTACCATAATGAAGGCTACATGTCATTATACATTTGTCCAAATCCATAAAATGTACAACATCAAGAGTGCTCCATAATATAAACTATGGACTTTGGGTGATAATGATGTGTTAATGAAGGTTTAGCAATTGTAACAAATGTACAACTCTATTGGTTGTACTCTATTGATAATGGAAGAGGCTATGCACGTGTAGGGATATGGAGTACATGGGAAATTTCTGTATCTTCACCCCAATTTTGCTGTGAACCAAAAACTTCTGTAAAAAAAAAATGAACAAATCTTAATTTAAAAGCATAACAAAACAATAGCAGAATAAACCCATTTAAGTTAATGTGTGCAATTCTAAACTATAGAGCTTGATGAATTTTTCCTAAGTTAACACATTTATTGAGCCAATCATTTAACAAATTGAATGATTAAATCCTATTGAATTTATCCATTCCAAATTTGAAGAAAATTTGACACTTTTGGCTATTAATAATTATTTTGCTTTTATTGTTTAATGGATATGGGGAGAATGAAAATGATTTGGAACAATATAAAAGTGGTATTTGTACAATACTTTGTATGTGCTAAGTATCACTGAATTGTACACTTTAAAATAGTTAATTTATGTTTTGTGAATTTCACCTCAGTAAAAGGCATTGTCTCACTTTGGCCTTCAATCATATTTTTTTAGCCTACATGCGTTATAGGATATTTGTATGTTCAGCTTTAATAGACATTGCCAAGTTCTCAAGGTGGCAATGCCAATTTACTATATTCACTGTAAGCAAGATTGTTAGTTTCTCTACCTCCTTGCCAACATTGTTCCCCCCCAACCCATACTCATTGTGGTTTTAATCTGCATTTCCCTGAACATGAATGATGCTGGGCCCCTATATGTGAGCATATAGGCTATTTAGGTAGCTATTTAACTGAAGCATCTAATTTTTCATTAGGCAGCCTTATTTTATTAGGTTGTCCCTTCTTGCTGATTTGTAGGAAATCCTTATTGTATTTTGGACAAAAATTCCTCACCATACAAAAATGTTCTCTGGCATTATTTCAAATTGTCAAAATATTCTCTCATTCTGTCACTTGATTTTTTTTACTATCCTAATATTTTATTTTTTCTGTCCTAAAATTAAACTACTTTCAATGTAGTTCAATTTCTCATTTTTCCCTTTATAATTAGTGTTTTTGAGTCTTGTTGACATATATTTGTCTACCACAAAGTCATGAATATCTTTTATATAATCTTCTAGAAGTTTCATTGTAATACCTTTTAACTTTAGGTTGAAGATCTCCTTCAGTTAATTATTCTGTACTAGGTGAAGTAGTGACCAAGCTTCTTTCATTTTCTTTTTAGTTTCCGTTCCATTTCTGGTGTGTATGTACATACACACATTAAGTTATGTCTAATATAATCATATATACACATGCAATACATGCATCTATGTGTATTCACACACACACATATTTGGCAAAAATAGAAAGGACTGTCCTTTTCTTAAAACTACACTTATTGTTATATTTGTCATATATCTGATGATCATATAAAGAAGGTGGGTCACCTCTCAGTCTCCTTTAGTTCCTTTGGAGACAACAGGCCTTTCCTTGGACTCCTTTTAAAGATTTTCTCTTGTGTTTCATTTTCAACTGTTTTATTATGAAGTGTCTAGGCTTTCTCTGCATTTGATATTCTTATATCATCTTCAATCTTTGGTATATCTTTTGTCAGGTTAGAAAAATTATTGGTCAGTATCTCTTTGAATCTTGCTTCTGCCTCTTCTTTTCTCTCTTTCTAGGACTTTAATTAAATGAACCTCTCATCTTTTTTTTTTTGTCTCTGTTCTTCAAGATATTCTTTGCTTAATTCAATAGATTTGCTTTAAAAGAAGATTAGACAGTAATCCTCTCTTCTGCAATGTCAATCTTCCTTAATACTCACCTATTGAATTCTTTATTCAGTTATCAAAATTTCCAGTTCTGGGATTTTTTTCACATCACACACACACACACACACACACACACACACTGTTAACTATACTTCTCTGTTGAAATGTTCTATTCTGTTCTATTTTGGATATATTAATTATATTCTATTCATTTTTGGATATATTAATTATGATCACTTTAAAGTCTGTGTCTAATCATTCTAATATCTGCATAACCTGTGGGTCTATTCTTTTGCTTAATTTTCTCTTGGTTTTCAGTAACTTGGATCCTATTTTCTAGTGGGATCAGTTATTTTTGTTTAATTGATGACAGACAGAAATTTATTAGGACAGATCACCTAATTAAGTTGAGGTTGATCTATTTCTTATTTGCTTTTATGCTAGGTGGATCTCTCAGTGGATCCACACTGAAAGTGCGGGGCACTATCCAGCCACTCTTCCTGACTAGTTCCTGAATCCCAATGGTGGGCCTCTTAATGCTGTGTAACTGCCAAGTTCTTGGTTTTGTTTTTAAGCCCTAGACAGCTGTTTTCCACTTGGTTTATTTTAATTCAGCTCAAGTTCTTATTGTGGTTATATGAGATATTAAGACTGATAACTGTACAATTTTTAGCCTGAGATGAAAATTTGGACAAGTTATTTAAACACTTTAAATTTTGCCTTCTTATTCTTTACATGGGAATAAAAACAAGAGAGGGTGGTAAATGTGCTTAAACGAAAAGTGATTAATTTCTGCCATATTCCAGTACCAAATAATCCCCCATATGAAGAGGACTTCCTTCAAAGTCATGCCCCAACTATTCAACACAATTCCATGTCTTTCCAACAGCCCAGTGGTGTATATCCTAATACAGTAATTGAATAACTCTTTGCGTGAGGGATGTCTATTTCAGGAAAGTTTTTGTGCCTCTGGATGAGGTTGACCCTAGTTCAATTCCTATTACCAAATATGTCTCATTGTTAAATAAGTGAAAGTTTTATTTCTTTCATGTTATTTTACTTGGAAAATAGGATTTTTTAAATCTTTTGCTCTTTTCGAAAATACAAAAATGAAAAATAATACACAAAAGAAGTCTTTTCCTTCATAGGGACAATGAAGTATTTCTAAACATAATTCTCTGAAAGTCATATTTTAGGAAAAGAACTTCACGATAAGCATCACATAGAGGTTCTCACTCCTACCTCTGAAAGTACTCTGAATGGCATCTAAATAAAATTCCAGTACCAAATAGTTTTAAAATTGGAAAATATGCCACTCAAGTCACACATTCATGCTTGCAGGCAAAAAATAGAAGACAACTGGGGCACCCGGATGGCTCAACTAGTTAAGCATCCAACTCTTGATTTCAGCTCAATCATGATCTCAGGGTTGTAAGATTAAGCCCTGTATTGGGCTCTGTGTTGGGCATGAAGCTTACTTAAAATTTCCTCCCTCTTCCTCTGCCCCTCCCCACCTCACACTTGCTTATGTGCACTCTCTCTCTCTCTCCAAAAGAAAAAAAAGAGGATAACTTCACAAATGCAATTAGTTTTTAAGTAGTGTTTTTAATTCCTAAATTAAAAATATTTAATTTTCTAATATCCAGGCATGTTCTTATCCTTATAGGCTAGGTCTGGCATTGTTCTTTTATTCAGCACTCTGCCAGAAAGGATACATTTTAGACATGACTAAATTTATAATAATTTGAGTTCTAGATTTTAAGAGGGCTTTGATGATTCGATATACCTTCATAAATTAAGAGATTCACAAAACAAGGTTAGAGCTTAATCTGTTTTAAAATTTTGATTCAGGATATGTCTATATTAGCCAACTTCTCTTCAATATTTTTAATAAGTCTAAGGAGGAGGCACATTTATATACACAGGCAGAGGATACTGGTATGACACTTGAGGAAAGTTAGGTGGACCAAACTAAACATGCACATTTTTAAAAATTCATAATATTAAATCTTATAGGAATCCTGAATTGTATTAGCTCTTGTGTCCTATCAGGGATCTCTGTTAGTAACTTCATGAACATCTGGTGGAATAATGGTTTCTCAATCAGCTATGTATATATTAGATGCACATCTAGAATATATTCACCTTCATGAGAAACACCTGGGGAATATTTTCAAAATCTAGATTCCTGGATCCCATTGCAGAATGACAGAACTGGACACTCAGGGAAAATGATCCAGGAAGTTCTTATTTCAGTCAACTTAAGTGATTACTATAGTCATCAGTTTTAAAATAGACTGCTCTAGGATATATATAACAGATAAACTTTGACAGGATTATAATTTTAGAAGAGATTCAATTCTTTCATTTTTTCTTTGACTTATTGAGCTTGATATCATCATCATTTCTTTGAATAGAACTAAACAACTTCATAACTGGTATACTAGTTACAATGATGTAGTATTTTTTTGTCCAATTAAGGCATATCAATTTTCATTATTTAACTTTCATTACTTTCTTTTGCAAAGCACATAACACAGAGAATTAGTGGAAGGCAACATGCAAATTAATACTTAATCCTATTGACCTGTCAGAAAAATGCATAAAAGCCGGGATTAAAATGATAATTTAAAATAATAGATTTTTCTCACTGTCTCAATGAAAGTGCTTAATTTTACTTATGAGTAGATTTATTTCAGCTAAGCCACGCCATAACCTGGTGGAAAGATAATGTTGTTTCTGGTTTATTGCTGTCCATTAGCTTTCAGTTCATGATAAAAAGAATACATATGCTGGAGATTATTTTTTTAATTTGGGAAGCTACTTTCAATATAGTTTAGCTGAAATGTCATCTTAGTTTTTAAAAGAAAAGAAAGTAGCATGTTAATTTATTCAGCAAGAGAAACTTCTGGTCACAGATTTTAGACTTTAGAGGCTATAGTTGATGAAGCTGTCAGCAATTGCTATTTTCTTCCACTAAAAGAATAACAGTATCTCTAGGAAAATCAAAACATATTGCTTTAGCAGGACCTTGTTAAAACCAAAATGTGCAATAATAAAAACTAAAATTACAGATTTTTCTTTTCTCTTCATTTCATATATGTTAGTGTGCAACAACCCATGTAAATATCTATTGACATAAACTACTTTTTTTTAAAGACTGTTTTTAAATTGAAAATTTTTTTAAAGTTCAAGATTTAAAGTGAGAAAATCATAGACTAGATTTCTTAAATTGTTAATACAAAACAAAAAAAAATAAAAAAATACTATCAATAGCAAACAGAAAATAACTATTTGAAATCTCCGAGTTATTGGGGCACCTGTGTGGCTCAGTGGGTTAAAGCCTCTGCCTTCAGCTCAGGTCATGATCTCAGGGTCCTGGGATCAAGCCCTGCATTGGGCCCCCTGCTCAGAGAGGAGCCTGCTTCCTCTTCTCTCTCTGCCTGCCTCTCTGCCTACTTGTAATCTCTCTCTCTGTGCCAAATAAATAAATAAAATCTTTAAAAAAAGAGAAAGAAAGAAATCTCTGAGTTGAATATTATCTTTAAAGGTGAACAATATATGATTAGCTACCTGAAGTGTCTTAGCAGCTACCTTAGATTCATTTTAGAAGAACATGTATGAATACCTCTAAAAATTCTTAAAATCATTACACAGACTGTAAAACTAATACATCCTTCATTTTAAGTATTTATTTTACTCCACATCCTCATTTCAGATTTTTATGGTTGTCAGTACATCAATACTTCCATTGCCAAATAAACCTTATAATCTTTGATATCCCTACTCTGAAAGCTGTCAGAAGGGCAACTGGCCTTTTTCTGGGTAATTTCTGAATCCCAGAGTTTCCTAGTTCACAATATGGTATCATCCTGAATCTCTCTTAACCATGCTACTAATATTTATATACATGGAAGGGCAGCCATAAATCTCCATTTGGAGGTAAGAAACAGAAAGAAAACAATTATCTATTAGGTACACAATGTGTGCTCATCACTACATGAGGTGATGACACACACATTTAATCTACTCCTCAGAGTTCCAGAAAGCCATAATTAGGAGTGTGAAAAAAAAACATAAATAGGTATGATCTACATACATGCAATGAATATCACAAAGTCCTTCCTGATAGGATAAAATGTAAACAGTAGAATAATTGTGATTATCTCACAATATTGTTAATTCTAACAGGCAAATTTTTTCTCTTTTTGTGAGAGCTATTTACAAAAACATTAATTATAATGTGTAGAATACTTTTGGAATGTATGCACACCCAAACCAGGCTATTTGACTTTGACTCCAGTTTCAGAGATAGTAATGGAGTGAGGTAAGTTGTTAGATGCTATGTCCAATGACTTGACTTTAGTTTTCTAAAAATATTTTCACACACCACCACAACTTCAGCACTACGCTCAATTCTCAAAGAGGCTTAACATGAAGACATCGTGAAAAACTATCTCAAAATATGCATATATTTATGAATCATAATAATATTACTAAAGATTTATGTTGTAACTACATGAGGTGATGGATGTTAACTAAATTTACTATAGTGATCATCTTACAATATCAAATCATTATGTGCACACTTTGGACTAATATAATGTGATATGTCCATTATATCTCAATAAACCTGGAAAAAATAAAATCCAATGCTGGTTACTTAAAAAAAAAAAGTGTTAGGGGGAGGAGCTAGATGGCTGAGGAGTAGGAGACCTAAATTTCATGTAGTCCCAGGAATTCAGCTAGATAGATATGAAACCATTCTGAACACATACAAACTCAACAAGAGATCAAAGAGAAGAGGAGCAGCAATTCTAAGAACCGAAAAGCGACCACTTTCCAGAAGGTAGGACATGCGGAGAAGTGAATCCAAGGCACTATTTGGGAAGAGAGACTGCAGTGGGAGAGACAGGGTCCTGGAAAGTGGTAGAGCAGTGGAGCACAAAATAGGAACTTTTAGAAGTCTGCTTCACCAAGAGACGTCACTCCAGAGGCTAAACAGGGGGTGGAACCCTCGTGGGGACAGTGTGGTCTCAGGACCTATAGGGTCACAAAAAGACCAGGGGTGTCTGAGTACAGCAGAGCTCCCAGGTTTCAGAGCGGGGAAACTGGCTGCAGAGACAGAGCCGAGGAGAGGGTTCTCAGCTTGGGGTTACCTTAAACCATGATCTGAGGCACAGTCAGGACACTACTCTTTCAGCAGGGACCCTGCAGGTAGAAGATCCAGGGAGAACCCCTCCTTCCTCCTCTGGGAGGAGCAGCACAGGAGAACACTGCAGGAATCTTCTGGGTTTGGAGACTCCAAACAGGGCTGTGTGCCAAAGATAGAAATGCTCGGTCACAGCCTGGGTGAGCTCAGAGTGCAGCTGGAGACCAGGGAGATGGGAGGGATTGACTGCTTTTCTCTGAGGGTGCACTGAGGACTGGGGCCCGAGCTCTTAGCTCCTGCAGGCCAGAGATTGGGAGGCCGCCATTTTCATTCCCTTCCTTCAAAGCTGTACAGAAAGCATTCAGGGAACAAAATCTACTGAGAGCAAAACTGACTACTTAGCCTGGCCCCTGGCAAGGGCGGTGCAATTCTACCTTGGGCGAAGACATTTGAGAATCACGGCAACAGGCCCCTCCCCCAGAAGATCAGCAAGAACATCCAGCCACAACCAAGTTCACCGATCAGTGAGAACTGCAGTACTCCATAGGTAGGGAAAACCAACACATAGAATACATGGCCTTTTCCCCATGACTCTTAAATCTTTCAAAGTTAAAAATATTTTAAATTTTATTTTTTTCTTACTCAGTTTTTAAAAATTTTTCCTCTTTCCTACCTTAACTTTTTAAAACTATTTTATCATTACCTTTTTTAAAAATCTTTTTTTAATTTTCATTGTCATAGTCATATTCTGTCCCTTCATTGTATTTAACCTTATTTAACCTTATTTTTTGTATACATATAGGTTTTTATTTCTTTAAAATTTTAGATATAGTTTCTTCTAACAGATCAAAATATGCTCTAAATCTATCACATGGGTTTGTCTTAGTCACCTGCCTGATCACATTCTTTCCTCTTTTTTTCCTTTTTCTCTTTTTTCAACCAAATTCTTAACTTATCAATTCCTTTTTTTAGAATCTTTTTTAATTTTCATCTTTACAGTCGTATTCCATCCCTTCTTTGTGCTTACCCTTATTTTTGTAGATATATAAGTTTTTCTTTCTTTAAAATTTTGGGAGGCAGTCTCTTTAGCAGACTAAAATACACCCCAAATCAAGTGTGTGGCTTTGTTCTATTCACCAATCTAATATATATAGAAAATGTTTTATTCACCAGTCAAATATATTTTATATTTATATATGCATATGCATATATATATTTTTTTCTTTCTTCCTTTCTTCTCCCCCACTTTTGGGTCTATTCCAAATTGGTTAGTCCATATTTTTCTGGGTTGTTGCTATCTATTTAATATTTTCTTCTCTCATTCATCTATTCTTATCTGGATAAAATGACAAGATGGAAAAACTCACCTCAATAAAAAAGAACAAGAGGCAGTATCAACAGCTAGGGACCTAATCAATACTGACATTAGTAAGACATCAGAACTAGAGTTCAGAATGATGATTATCAAGGTGCTAACTGGGCTTGAAAAAAGCATGGAAGATACTAGAGAATGCCTTTCTGGAGAAATAAAATCCCTTTCTGGAGAAATAAAAGAACCAAAATCTAACCAAGTTGAAATAAAAAAAAAGCCATTAATGATAGACAATAAAAGATGGAGGCTCTTACTGCTAGGATAAATGAGGCAGAAGAGAGAATTAGTGATATAGAAGACCAAATAATGGAGAATAAAGAAGCTGAGAAAGAGATAAACAACTCCTGAACCAAAAAGTGAGAATTTGAGAGATAAGTGATACCATAAGATGAAACAACATTAGAATAATTGGTATCCCAGAAGAAGAAAGAGAGAGAGGGGCAGAAGGCATATTGGAGCAAATTAGAGAATTTCCCTAACTTGGCAAAGGGAACAAACATCAAAATCCAGGAGGCACAGGGAACTCCCCTCAAAATCAGTAAAAATAGGTCAACACCCTGTCATTTAATAGTAAAATTTTCAAGTCTCAGTGACAAAGAGAAAATCCTGAAAGCAGCTTGGGACAAAAGGTCTGTAACATATGATGGTAGAAATATTAGATTGGCAACAGATCTATCCACAGAGATGTGGCAGGCCAGAAAGGACTAGTATGATACATTCAGAGCACTAAGTGAGAAAAATATGCAGCCAAGAATACTATATCCAGCTAGGCTGTCATTGAAAATAGAAGGAGAGATAAAAAGCTTCCAGGACAAACAAAAACTAAAAGAATTTGCAAACACCAAGCCCTACAGGAAATATTGAATGGGGTCCTCGAAGCAAAGAGAGAGCCTAAAAGTAACAGACCAGAAAGGAACAGAAACAATATACAGTAACAGTCACCTTATAGGCAATACAATGGCACTACGTTCATATCTTTCAATAGTTACCCTGAATGTAAATGGGCTAAATACTTCAATCAAAAGACACAGGGTAACAGAATGGATAAAAAAAAAAAGTCCCATATACACTATCCGCAAGAGACTCATTTGAGACCCAAACACAACTCCAGATTGAAAGTGGGGGGTGGAAAACCATTTACCACGATAATGGAAATCAAAAGAAAATTGGGTTGGCAATCCTTATATCAGACAAATTAGGTTTTAAACCAAAGGCGAGATGAGGAAGGACAATATATCATTCTTAAAGGGTCTGTCCAACAAGAAGGTCTAACAATTTTAAATATCTGTGCCCCTAACACGGGAGCAGTCAATTAAATAAGCCAATTAATAACAAACTCAAAGAAACACATAAAAAATAATACAAAAATAGTAGGGGACTTTAACACCACCTTCACTAAAGTGGACAGATTATCTAAACAAAAGATCAACAAGGAAATAAAGGCTTTAAATGACACACAGGATCAGATGGACTTTAGAGATATATTCAGAACATTCCATCCCAAAGCAACAGAATACACATTCTTCTCTAGTGCACATGGAACATTCTTCAGAATAGATCACATCCTAGGTCACAAATCAGGTCTCAACAAGCACCAAAAGACTGGGATCATTCCCCACATATTTTCAGACCATAATGTTTTGAAACTAGAATTCAACCACAAGAGGAAAGTTGGAAAGAACTTAAATACATGGAGACTAAAGAACATCCTACTAAAGAATGAATTGGGAACCAGGAAATTAAAGAAGAATTTTAAGAATTCATAGAAACAAATGAAAATGAAAACACAACTGTTCAAAATCTTTGGGACACAGCAAAGTCGGTCCTGAAAGGACAGTGTATAGCAATGCAAGCCTTTCTCAAGAAATAAAATTCTCAAGTACATTACCTAATCCTATACCTAAAGGTGCTGGAGAAAGAGCAGCAAGGAAAGCCTAAACCCAGCAGGAGAAGAGAAATAATAAAGATCAGAGCAAAAATCAATGAAATACAAACCAAAAGAACAGTAGAATAAATCAATGAAACTAGGAGTTGGTTCTTTGAAAGAATTAATAAGATTGATAAACCCTGGCCAGACCTATCAAAAAGAAAAGAGAAAGGACCCAAATTAATAAAACCATGAATGAAAGAGGAGAGATCACAACCGATACCAAGGAAATACAAACAAGTATAAGAACATATTATGAGCAACTCTACATCAGTAAATTTGACAATCTGGAAGAAATGGTTGCATTCCTAGAGACATATAAACTGCCAAAACTGAACCAAGAAGAAATAGAAAACCTGAACAGACCTATAACCAGTAAGGAGATTGAAGCAGTCATCCAAAATCTCTCAACAAAGAAGAGCCCACGGCCAGACGGCTTCCCAGGGGAATTCTACCAAACATTTAAACAAGAATTCATACCTATTCTCCTGAAACTGTTCCAAAAAATAGAAATGGAAGGAAAACTTCCAAACTCATTTTATGAGGCCAGCATTACCTTAATCCCAAAACTAGACAAAGACCCCATCAAAAAGGAGAATTACAGACCAATATCCTTGATGAACACAGATGCAAAAATTTTCACTAAAATACTAGCAAATAGGATCCAACAGTACATTAAAAGGATAATTCACCACGACCAAGTGGGATTTATTCCTCAGCTGCAAGGTTGGTTCAATATCTGCAAATCAATCAATGTGATACTTTAATAAAAGAAAGAACAAGAACCATATGATACTCTCAATAGATGCTGAAAAAGCATTTACAAAGTACAGCATCCTTTCTTGATCAAAACTCATCACAGTGTAGGGATAGAAGGTATATACCATATATACCTCAATATCATAAAAGCCATCTATGAAAAACCCACAGTGAATATCATTCTGAATGGGGAAAAACTGAGAGCTTTTCCCCTAAGGTCAGAAACATGGCAGGGCTGTCCACTATGACCACTGCTATTTGACAGAGTACTACAAGTCCTAGCTTCAGCAGTAATACAAAAAGAAAAGAAAGAAAAAGAGAAAAGAAGAAAGAAAGAAAGAAAGAAAGAAAGAAAGAAAGAAAGAAAGAAAGAAAGAAAGGAAGGAAGGAAGGAAGGAAGGAAGGAAGGAAAAGAAAAGGCATCCAAATCAGCAAAAAAGAAGTCAAACTCTCATTCTTTGCAGATGATATGATACTTTATGTGGGAAACCCAAAAAACTCCACTCCAAAACAGCTAGAACTCATACAGGAATTCATTAAAGTCTCAGGATATAAAATCAATGCACAGAAATCAGTTTCATTTCTATACACCAACAACAACTCAGAAGAAAGAGAAAGTAAGGAGTTGATCCCATTTACAATTGTACCCAAAACCATAAGATACCTAAGAATAAACTTAACCAATGAGGCAAAGAATCAGTACTCAGAAAACTATAAAACTCATGAAAGAAATTGAGGAAGACACAAAGAAATGGAAAAATGTTCCATGCTCATGGATGGGAAGAATGAATAATGTGAAATGTCTATGTTACCTAAAGCAATCTACACTTTTAAAGCAATCCCTATCAAAATGCCATTAATTTTTTTCAAAGAAATGGAACAAATAATCCGAATACTTATATGGAACCAGAATAGCCAGAGGAATGTTGAAAAAGAAAACCAAAGTTGGCGGCATCACAACTCCAGACTCCAAGCTCTATTACAAAGCTGTAATCATCAAGATAGTATGGTACTGGCACAAAAACAGGCATATAGATCAATGGAACACAATAGAGAACCCAGAAATGGACCCTCAACTCTATGGTCAACTAATCTTCAACAAAGCAGGAAAGAATGTCCAGTGGAAAAAACACAGTCTCTTCAACAAATGGTGTTGGGAAAATTGGACAGCCACATGCAGAAAAATGAAACTGGACCATTTCCTTACACCACACACACAAATAGACTCAAAAGGATGAAAGACCTCAATGTGAGACAGGAATCCATCAAAATCCTTGAGAAGAATGCAGGCAGCAACCTCTTCAACCTCAGCCTCAACCTTAGCCTCAACCTCAGCCTTTCTTCCTAGAAATATCGCCAAAGGCAAGGGAAGCAAAGGCAAAATGAACTATTGGGACTTCCTCAAGATAAAAATTTTTTCACAGCAAACAGTCAACAAAACCAAAAGACAACTGACAGAATGGGAGAAGATGTTTGCAAATGACATATCAGATAAAGGACTTGTATTCAAAATTTATAAAGAATCTATGAAGAACTTATTAAACTCAATACCCAAAGAACAAATAATCCAATCAAGAAATGGACAGAAGACATGAACAGACATTTCAGCAATGAAGACATCCAAATGGCCAACAGACACATGAAAAAGTGTTCAACATCACTGGGCATCAGGGAAATACAAATCAAAACCACAGTTTAGATACCACCTCACACCAGCCAGAATGGCTAAAAGTAACAATTCATGAAATGACAGATGTGGGTGAGGATGCAGAGAGAGGGGAACCCTCCTACAGTATCGGTGGGAATGCAAGCCAGTGCAGCCACTCTGGAAAACAGTATGGAGGTCCCTCGAAAAGTTGAAAATAGAGCTACCCTACAATCCAGCAATCGCACTACTGGGTATTTACCCTAAAGATACAAATATAGTGGTCTGAAGGGGCATGTGCACCTGAATGTTTATAGTAGTAATGTTGACAACAGCCAAACTATGGAAAGAACTTAGATGTCCATCAACAGATGAGTGGATAAAGATGTGGTGTGTAGACACACACACACACACACATACACACACACATTGGAATACTATGCAGCCATCAAAATCCCCAAAATCTTGACATTTGCAACAACGTGGAGGGAACTAGAGGGTATTATGCTAAGTGAAATAAGTCAATCAGAGAAAGAAAATTATCATATGATCTCTCTGATATGAGGAACTTGAGGGGCACAGCAGGGGTCGTGGGGGGTAGGGAGGGAAAAAAGTGAAACAAGATGGGATCGGGAAGGAAACAAACCATAAGAGACTCTTAATCTCATGAAACAAACTAAGGGTTACTGGGGGGTGGGAGGGTAGGGATAGGGTGGATGGATTATGGACATTGGGGAGGATTTGTGCTATGGTGAATGCTGTGAAAGGAGTAAGCCTAATGATTCACAGACCTATACCCCTGGGCCAAATAATAATAAATATATATTCATATATATTTATTATGCTTCATGTCTTTTCCATGAATATAGCTCTCTGGAAAATAGTAGATCTCAAAACCATTCACTGTTTATCATGACAAATGGGTATAGATATGACAAATAGTACATTTTATTTTTCTTTTTGATTGCTTTTACAGTAAGTTCCACAACATAGGTAGGCCAAATTAAGCTGTGTGTTAAATTTTAAAATGTCTTCTTGCCAGTATATGGATGACTATAGTTGAACTGGTCTCAATAAACAATTCTTTTGGTGGGCCTTTATGTCTCAATGCAAAGAATACACAGCAAAATCAATAAGGCTCATGAAGTGCACTCAGAATTCCAATAGGGACACTAATGTTCATTATTTCAGGACTTCACAGAATTTCATATATTTCCTAGAGAACTTAAAATGCACTCCTGAACAGATGGTTTAACAAAACAGGGATGAGAGGAATTATAATTTATGAATGAAATGTATTACTAAGAAAATCAATTTTGTGCTATGATAAAGACTTGACCTTCCAGTGCCATTACAAAAAGTCATACAGCATGAAGCTCTGTGTCAGGGAGAAGGAAGCATTCTCCTTTAGTATTTCTGTTTGTAACATAAGGGAGCCCTATACCAGCTGCATGCAGTATTACTTCATGAGTATCTAACTGTATTTAAATCATTTATATATTACATTTTACAAATGTAATAAGGAAATGTGTTCTTTTGCATTCACAGTTAAGAGTTGGAACAGATGGTGAAAGGCTCACTTTAAACTAATATGGGCATTAAAATAACTGATATTGCATGCATTCCTTGATATAACAGAAGTTTAGTTCACTATAAAATGGGCTTGTAACTTTCTGGAATATATTAAACATAATGTGTCTTTAGCAACAGTTTTTCTACATGAGGAAATTCACTGTTAGAATTTACTCATAAGAATTTTTCAAACTTAAAAAAATGAAGTCATTCATTCAACAAATATTTACTGAGCACCTGTTATTTCAGACAATGTGCTTAGTATCGAGTTGCTTATAAGAGGAACGAGACATGGTCCCTGCCTTCAAGATAAGATCACAATTCGGTAGAGAGAATGAGACCACAGAAAACTATAACATATGGAACATTTGGAGCACCTCTATTTGCAGTGATTAGGTTTGTGGTATTTTCATAGACTCCAGGATGTAGGTCTAAAATTCTGGTAGTTGCAACAAGTTGGCAATAGAGCTTAGGTCTAAAGTCCAGCTGAGACACTCTGCCCTTTCTTGTAGGCATAGACAACTGAGAAGAAATTAATTTATTATTCATACGTTCACTATATATTTTCCATCAAAATAGCTTTTAAAAAGTCAAAGAATTAAAAAAATACAACAGTGGGCAATCATTTGAAAAAAATAAGAACACCTTTTCATATAATGAAATCCTACCTTAGTCTTAGTATTTTGCTTGAGATCCTATCTTGTATGTTGTCTTGCCAGAGTAGTTGATTTCGGTCATATTTTTGAAATATTTTGTCACAGTCCAAGTTGTATTCAATTTTCTATAGTTCCTGGACTTTATCTGGAACTTCCCTTGCCTCCAGATTTTTCCAAATGCAATTGCCCTCACCAAGGACACGTCATCCTTGATGTCCTTTTTGGTGTTCCTCTTTGCAAGCTTCTATTCATTCATCGGGACCTGACTTTAAGTTCAATTTTTAGGTCTTCCCTAACCTATAAATTGTTAGATTCACCTGAAATATCTTCATCTATAACTTTTAATTTTCCTTTAAGAACATTAATCTTCCTTTGTTTTAATTTCTTTCTTAATATTCACCATGTACAACAAGAATACAAACAATAATTAAGTACTTAATGAATATAGTAAAAAAGAAAACTATCATACAGTTTACTCTGTGTTAAGTAAAATACTCCCTTCCTTGGCTAATTTTTTTCTGTACCAGTATCTACTGGGGATAAGGTCTTCACACAGGTAGAAAAGATTGCAAATTTTAAGTTTTAAAATGTATACTAAAAAGTGCTTTATTTAAATCAATACATTGTAATCTTTCTTGTGATTCACTAGCTATATCCAGTTCTTTATGATATTTCAGAAATGTTGCTGTTACTTAGGAAAGCAGCACCACAGAGTTAATGAGCTTTTAATTTAGCCAGGCTTCTCTCCAGGCACTTTTAAAGTTTGTTCATCATCTTATTTCTTCACAGGTGTTGCCATACTGTAAGACAGTATGACTTGGGAAGTAGCATTACATAATTTTTTCCTTGATACCGCATTGATGATTTCAAGCAAAGTTTACTAGGTGATTTGGAGAATATGGGGCAGTTTAACCACATAGAATATCATACAGGGCTGCTGCTCAGTCTTCCACTAATCTAATGAAACTCTCTAAAGTTACAGGAAAATTGTTTACTTAAAACATTAAAGAATCATTTTGCAGTATTTAAGTAAGAAAGAATAAGCAGTGGGAATAGAGAAAATTGCATCTGTACCTCTTAAAATGATTTTATATTGAAATCACTGAATATGGAAGTCATGATCATTCAAACATGTGCACCTGCTTATATTTGATTGTAACATCAGTATTTCAAATAACCATCTATACTCTCAATATATACCTAATTCATTTCCACTAAAATTTTACTTTGATGATTATATATTCAAATTTCTGCAGATGTTCTTGGAGAATATGTTTATGAAAATAAGCTCCTCCAGATCTGATCCTTCAAAATTTATAAGAACAAAATAACCCTAACCATCTAAATATATTCAGCTTTTTTTCCAAATAAGTACTTACTTCTTTATTCAGTCCAATTCTCTAAAAAAGAGTATATCTATAAAAATATTAAAACTAAACTTAAATTCACATATTATTCCTAAGTTATCTAAAGAAAATCACTTAATATTTATTGAATATTAATATCACTTCACTTACTTTTGGCAAACAAATTTATGACTTTGATGTAAGACTCAGCTTACTACTCAGATATGAATGATACATTTTCTTTACATGATACATTATACTATATAAAATGCCTTGATACTCACAATATTTTGTTGGATCATCTAGCAACTCTTTGAGATAGGCAGTAAAGAATTACCATCAACTCTATATCGCAGGTGAGAAATTGGGGCTAACACCAGTTAGGTAGCTTACCATAAGTCAAGCAGGTAGTAAATGATGGACATGAAGATTATTAACTCTGGGTTTTCTATATTAATGTCTGGTGCTCTTTCTACTGAAAAATACTTTCATTTCTACATGATGCTAAATCTTTAGAAATTCATATAATTTCTGTTGATTTCCAAGTTGTGCAATTTTCATATAATTTCTTTTGATTTCCAAGTTGTGCAATTTTCACTAATCTTCAGATACTTTTATGAATTTGCTACATGGGATATAATACATCAATTAATTTAATATATTTTATTTACATTAAAAAAACACACATGCCTAGGGCTTTTCGAACTGATACAGAAGCAGTGGAATTCTTCTTAAATTCATTCAGCTACAGATGATATTTCCCATCATTCCTTGAAGCCCCATGTGACCTAGCTATGCTAACTCCTATTTTCTAGTTATACCATGGCATGTTTCAAATGAATATGCAGAGTTAAAAATTATTTCCTAAACTCAAAATTCATATACACTATGGTCTACCAGCTACTTCCACTATATACACGCACAAAACTAACTCTTGAATTCTTCCACCCCAAAATAAAACCTCCTGGAACACAACTTTCTTCATAACAGCTGATAATAACTCCATCCTGGTAATTTTTCTGTTCAAGAACCTTCCTCTCCAAAAACTTTGAAATCATCTTTGATCCTATCTTTTCCTCATACTTCACACTTTCCCTATCATAAAGTCTTCTTGACCCCATTTTAAGAGGTTTTTCCAAAATACAGCCAGTACTCAATCTTTTCATTGTTAACATTGTGCCCAATGAGCAGTCATATCTTAGAATTCTTCTATATACTCTTAATTTATCTCCCTTCTCCAACCATCCCCCCCGTAATAACATATATATAAGTTCAGGGATCTGAGTGGTCTTTTTTTTTTAAGATTTTATTTATTTATCTGACACAGAGAAAGAGACTACAAGTAGGCAGAGAGGCAGGCAGAGAGACAGGGAGAGGAGGAAGCAGGCTCCCTGCTGAGCAGGTAGAGAGGCAGGCAGAGAGAGGAGGAAGCAGGCTCCCTGCTGAGCAGGGAGCCCAATGCGGGCCTCGATCCCAGGACGCTGAGATCATGACCTGAGCCGAAAGCAGAGGCTTTAACCCACTGAGCCACCCAGGCGCCCCTGAGTGGTCTTTTAAAAATGTAAGTTGTATTATATCTATCCTCTGTTTAAAACTCTATGGCTGCTACCCCCTTCACTTAAAACAAAAGTCGAAGTCCTTTGAATCACTTGCAATGCCTTACACAAACATCGCTTGCTATTTCTCCTAAGACTTTTCCCCTTCATCNCCCCTTCATCAGTTCTACAACACAGGTTTCCTTGATGTTTCACAGACAGATCAGACACATTTCCATCTTAGTGGCTTTATCCCAGTTTTTCTCTGTCTGGTGTACTTTTCCNTCCCCTTCATCAGTTCTACAATACAGGTTTCCTTGATGTTTCACAGACATATCAGACACATTTCCATCTTAGTGGCTTTATCCCAGTTTTTCTCTGTCTGGTGTACTTTTCCTCCAGACATTCATTTTATTAACCGCTTCACCTCCCCCAAGTCTTTGCTTGAATCTCACTCTCTCAATAAATAACATTTTTAATACCACAACTTATCCCCAGCTCCCCATCTTCCCTTCAGACCCTCCCAAACATCTTTAGTTTCTTCCAATATCCTTGTTTCCATACATATACCATTTTCTTACATATTATCTAATTTAATTATTTTATCATTCATTCTCTCTCTTTTCTCTCCTTTGTGTGCAGGGAATTTGTTTAGTTTTTTCCTTGATACATCCAGTGCCTAGAAAACATGATATCTGCCAAAAAATATCTACTGAAATACTATACACCTGATGTATTTCAGTAATAGTACTATACATTTTAAGTATATATAANCTAATTATTTATTTTATCATTCATTCTCTCTCTTTTCTCTCCTTTGTGTGCATGGAATTTATTTAGTTTTTTCCTTGATACATCCAGTGCCTAGAAAACATGATATCTGCCAAAAAATATCTACTGAAATACTATACACCTGATGTATTTCAGTAATAGTACTATACATTTTAAGTATATATAATATCAGTTAATCATGTGGGAGGCAGTTTCTGAGATAGGGTCCAATGATGGCTGTTTCCTGATATTCACACCCTGGTGTAATACCTCTCCTTGAGTGTAGGTTGGACCTAGAGATTTGTTCCTAATGAACAGAATAAGGTCAAAGTGGTAGGCTGTCATTTCTATGATTAAGTTTCATAAGACTGTGCCTTTAGTCCTTCTCTATCTTGTTGGCACTCTCTCTTTTCTCCCGCTTACTTTCTCGGATAAATTAAGCTGCCATGTTATGTAATGCTCTGTAGAGAGGCACACATGGCAAGCAACCGAAGGAATCCCCTGGCCAAAAATCAGCAGCTAATGTCTTAGAACAGCCAGAAAGGAACTGAATCCTGCCAATAGCCATGTGAATGAGCTAGGAAGATATTTTTCCCAGTTGAGACTTGGGATGACTGCAAACTTATGAGAACTCTAGGACCTATCCAAGTAGCATCCATGACCCACAGAAGCTGTGAGATAATAAATGTTGCTGATTTGAACCACTAATCTTTTGTTATGTAGGAGTTGATTACTAAAATAATCCTCAACACAAAACAGTGTGTATACATGATAACCTTCTTCTGCGAGAAGGATAGAAAACAAGAGTGTTTAGTTTATCTCCAGTGTAAAGTTTACATCTCATGAAGACATAACTGGGCTTTTAACCCACACAGTATAAAACCAGCTCACATCAGGGCGCCTGGGTGGCTCAGTGGGTTAAAGCCTCTGCCTTCGGCTCAGGTCATGATCTCAGGGTCCTGGGATCGAGCCCTGCATCGGGCTCTCTGCTCATCAGGGAGCCTGCTTCGTCCTCTCTCTCTGCCTGCCTCTCTGCCTCCTTGTGATCTCTCTCTCTGTCTGTCAAATAAATAAATAAAATCTTAAAAAAAAAACAGCTCAAATCTACCATCTTTGTGTTATGTTTTTCTGCTAATCAGTCCTAAGCAGAAATCTTAAGTTAAATATATGATTTTAGTTTTTAGTGTTCCATTAATTTTGTTATAGTTGCCCACATGTATAAAATACACAAGACATAAAATACAACTTAAAATGTAAGTGCTAAGTTATATTATTCCCCTTTTCATAGCCCTTTAACAATTCTAATGTTGCCTCCAATTACTGACAAAATACTTAAGATACATAACCATACGACATGCAAGCATGCCCCACCACTACCTCCTTTGAAATTAAATTATCTGTTTATATCTGCCATTCAGATAAGTTGATCAATTTTTAATGTCCCTTTATTATATAACAATTGTTTTTAAAAGGAAAAAAGACTTTGGGAATAGCTCCTGGGCTGTGTAATAAGAATAATACTATCTAAATTATCCCCTACCCTCTAAAGCATATTTGTGTTCTAAGGCAGAAAATGTACTGATTTTTCAATTAAAGTATGATTTCTGGAAATACCACTAGACTTGGAAGAGGAGATGGTGTTCTTTTTTCATCTCTGACTCTGAGAGGTGGGCAGATCCAAAGTCTTCATGGATCTCCATTCCCTTATCGAATCAACAATCATTTGGTTTTCATAATCCCTGGAGTCCTTTCTAATACAAGTCATATGATTTATGAAAACATGAAACTAGAACTAACATTTCTGTAGGCTGTGAAATACTGGAGCACATGGATTATTTCTCAATGCTTTTTCTGATACTTAACATCTAAATCATGTAAAATAAAGTTAAAATGACTACATGCCCTATATCAATTTTGCCCTTTCTTACTAATTGAATTCCAAATGTATTTCTCCAAAAAGTTTATATTTATATTTATGTTTCTATTATATATATATGTATGTACATGAACATACATATATGTATATATATATCGTAGAGATTTTATTTATTTGTTAGAGAAAAAGAGAGAGTGTGTACACAAACAAAGGAAGTGGCAGACAGAGGGAGAAGCAGGCTATCTACACACTGACCAAGGAGCTGGATGCAGGACTCGATCCCAGGACCCCAGGATCATGACCTGACCCAAAGGCAGACATTCAACCAACTGCACCACCCAGGCATCCCTATATTATATTTATATTTATATTACTCTTAACTTCCAGGGAAAGAAAAAAATATTTGAACGACCATAGATTTCTCACCAGGCACTAAAGACAGTCAGAAGATAATGGAACAGTTTCTTTAAAATACTGAAGGAAAAGAACCATCATACCAGAATTCTATACCCAACAAAATATCTTTCAGAAAGAAAGACAAAAAAAACATTCTCAGATGAAGGAAAACCAAAAGTATTTATTTCCAGTTGACCTAATTTAAAAGAGATGCTAAAGAAGTTCCTCATGCTAAAGGGAAATAATACCAGAGGGAAATTTGAAGCTTTAGGGATGAAGGAAGTGATAAACATCTGAATAAACATAAAAACTATTTTTCTACCTTTAGGTTCTTTAAAATATGCATAACTGGTAAAGAAAAAAAACTTTCATCTTGTGTATTCATTGTATGCACATGTAATATATATGACTACTATAAATCGAAGTCAATAGGGGAGGTTTAGTGACCTCCTATCTTTGTGTTGGTCTTCTACATTTTACTTGAAGAGTAAATTATTAACTCTGAGTAAACTGATAATTTAGGCATGGATATTGTAATCCCTAGAGGAAACACTGAAAAAAAACTATAAAGGTTTTATAGAAAGGCTAGAAAGACAATAAATTAATTACAATAGTATATTAGATATATTCAAATAAAACAAAGAAAAAAGCAAATAGAGGAACAAAATCAGACCACACATGGTATTAAATAGAGTGTTTGAAAAAATGGACTGTAAAGCCTAGGCCCTAAAGGTAAGTGAGAAAATTTTGGAGGAGATAGAATGAGTCAGAATGGTTGCCTCAGTGCAGATAAGTGAGCACTTAATATGATATAGAAGACAGCAGCTGAATTGAATAGATGGCAAATTATCATGAGCAAACAGGACACAACCTTTTATTTATAAATATTCATATGTATCATAGTTAATCAACTATTATTTGAAAATGCTATGAACCATAGCATTGGTTTTTCCAGATGCTATTATTCCATAATTTCACTTAATTGTGGTATTTATAATGACGATTTTTAATGTTACCCAACATTATTTTAATATAATATTTTACAGTATAGCATATTGGTATATATAAATTCCTTTAAGTAGTAACAGGGTTTTTTGGTATTTTAACTGTATCTAGCAGAAATTCTTTCAAGACACATTTTACTTCTTGGTAAGTTAGTTTATTATTATTTTTTTAAATATTCCCAGTAGGATAACGAATTACATGACTGGGCTGGAATAAAGTGATGGCCTGAGGAGCTTCTGCTTTTATACTTTCACTCCCTCCTATGAGTCTTCCTTCAGCAATTATAGGCCTCTTGAACTATTACTACCAATACTCTGGCTTCCTAGAAAATTGGATTATCAGGCCTATGAAGAACTTAACTTTGTTTAAATAGAACTTTTAGTACATTAGCTGAAGTCAAGTGCCTAAGGAGACTTAGGGTCTTTAGCAATTATGTTCATGGGTGGCCAGATACCTTTTTACCCTTTACTTCTGGGTTCAAGGTTGTTCCTAAGACCAGAGATTATACAAGCCTTATCTTCAGCAAAGTATGATATTAAATGTAATTAAAAGTTTATAGTCATTAATGAAACATTGCATTAAAAAATGAAGTTCTAATTTCTTTTCATCCATCATTATATACACTATTTTCATGTTTTATTATATATATAGCCAAAATCTAATGGACCACATTTTTTTTCTAGGTTAAAAGTTCTAAGTGGCCCATTATAGTAATTTTAATATGCACTATTCTGGAGGACATGGACTTTGTAACAAATAATTTTAGTACAAATATTAAGATTTTTACTATTTCAAGTTCTTTATTAGAAGTAATTTTGAGGGCATCTGGGTGGCTCAGTCGTTAAGTGTCTACCTTCAGCTCATGTCATGGTCCCACGGTCTTGGGACAGACCCCCCTATCAGGCTCCCTGTTCAGCAAGAAGCCTGCTTCTCCCTCTCCTATTCCCCCTGCTTGTATTCCATCTCTTGATGTCTTTCTCTCTCTCTCTCTGTCAAATAAATACATAAAATCTTTAAAAAAAAAGAAGTAATTTTGAGTCTAGTCTTGTAAAATATCATTGACTGCGGGACCAACAGATCTAAATTTTCAGTCGCAAAATGATCAATTTAAGCCCTAACTTTAAAAAAAGGGAGAGAGAGAGAAAGAAAGAAACAGAGAAATATCTTTCAAATGAAACAAATCCTATTGTTGGGTATAAATAAGTAGATATAACAAGGAGAAAATGAGGGAGAAAGGAGGAAGATATTGGTAAATTTTTCATTTAAATAGGAATGGAAGGAGCACCTGTGTGACTTAGTTAAGCGTCTGCCTTCAGCTCAGGTCATGATCCAGGAGTCCTGGGATCGAGCTTCCTACCAGGCTCCCAGTTCAGCAGGGAGTCTGCTTCTGCTCCTTCCTTTGCTTGTGCTTGCACTCTCTCTCAAATAAGTAAAATTAAAATAAAAATAAATGGGAATGGAAGCCAGTCCCAAAGAAATCTGAGATGACACCTATGACAGAGACAAACTATGAATAAACCAATACGGTGATCTGAATACTGACTGCTCCTTAATCTACTGTCAGGAAAGAGGCAATGAGTTAGGACTAGAAGAGTGTTGGACCCTTCATTTAACACCAGTGTCCTAGAAAATGTTTCTTTCCCAGATCAAGCTAAGAAGGCTGCAGCTGTGATGAACTTGGGTCAGAAAATTAAACTCTCTCAAGACTTAAAGGTCCATCTGCAAACAATCTTCCCTCAGTAGGGGATCAGTCACCTACACTAAGAAATATCCATAAAATAAAATGCTATGTATTTCTTACAAAAGAAGTATTGCTTTTGATGTATTTTTACAGAAAGATCTCTGGTAGTAGAAAATGACTGATGTATGTTTCTGAGCATTGCTTATACTTTAAAACTACTTTTTTTTTTCTTTCAAAAAGTGTGTTTGCACACATCTAAAAAAATTCTGGAAAAAGAGAAAAAAGCCTCAAGATTTCAGATATAGATCCTTTGTTCATATTACAACTAAGAAAATATCTTGAATCTGTCATAAGAAAGGGGACAAAATATGGAATACGAAGACCAAAAATCTTCCATTTACTGGCTTCAAGAGCGCTGAAAAAGTATGTAAATAGTGTTAGGAAGATTAATTAAAGTAATAGAATAGTGCTTAATAATATTATTTTAAAAGGTAAGAAATTCTGCTCACTGCCTCACTTATTATTAAACTCTATATTAAGACTTTATAATTTGTTTCCCTGAGATACAGCAATACTTAATCCTTTCTGGTTTAATGGATAAAGTGTACCTTTCTAAAAATATATATTTTTTTATTTATTTACTTATTTTATTTTACTTATATTTTATTTTATTTTATTTTACTTTACTTTTTCAGTGTTCCAAGATTCATTGCTTATGCACCTTTAACACGTAATTATGAGTGGAAGGGAATGCTAGATATTTCAGATGTGACAATGGGCCTTTTCATACCAAATATGCTTGAAGCATAATAGTTCACAAAATCTGTTTCAGACAATGGAGAAATTGTATAATAGGATCTACTGTGCAACAGAAATCGGAAATTTCTATCAAATGAAAAATTTGAAAAATAAGAGTGCATCAAAGTTTTTTTTTCTTCTTTTGCTGCTATACAATTTCATACTCCCTTCTGATTCTCTCCCCAAGTCTCTCTAGGATAGGCTATAATAATGAGATCCCTTTCTTTAGCAAACAGAAAGTAAGGGACAGAAATGTTTAAGCCTCCCTCTTGACTAGAAGTAATTAAGTATCTAAATTATAAATACACACTCGTGTCTGGGGAGGTTAAACTGATTTTATGAACTGCATAAATGACAAAAGCTCTTCATTTTACTGGAGAAGGTTCATACTCTGGCTATTCAGACTTCTTTTTTCTTATATGGAGGCCCATTGTTTAATAGTAATTAGAGGTTTTTCACTGAGACATATAGGTCACATTAGTATTAAATTCAAAATTACATAAATTTTTAACCTGTATCTTTGTACTTTTCTAAGACATGAACAACTTCATAAATATGTTTATTCCTATACAACACAAATAAAAAGTAGATTCTTTAATTTCTAATTCATCAATAATCAAAATAATCTAATTCATCAATAATCATTTCATGTTCATGCATGTAAACTAATCAAATGTCCTAAGAGAACATTAAAAATAAAAATTCCAAGTCATAAATTTAGCTTTTAATGGCATAAATGTTACTGTGCATTTTGAAAATAATAGGCTATACAACAGGAATAGTATAACTTGGGAATTAACATTGAAGTCAGAGTGCTTGTTTTCAACTCCCTAATACTCACACTTACTTAGTGTGCAACCTTTGAAAACTTTTTAATCTTGTTAATATTTATCTTTCTCAACTATTAATGAAAATAAAATATTCACTAACAGAAAAGTTTATTTTAATGGTTAAATGAGGTAAAGTAAAAAAATAAAAGTGCTTAGCATAATCCCAGGACATAGTATGAATTCCATAAATCATTATTAAATGGAATTTGGATATAGGCTGATCAGTTAAACACAATTATACAAAGTATTGGAAACATTATAACTGCAAGAAATTTATTTATTCCTTGAAAGTAAATTCATGTATAAAATACAGAAAGAATAATTTAATATTATAAAACTGATGTCTAAAATCATTACTGCTATAATTTTTGGAATACCTGTGAAATTTCAAATATATAATACATATGTATAACATGTATACATATGTATAATAATGTATTTATTAATATATACTCTATAATAATATATGGTATAATATATAATATATATCATGATAACATATAATATATAATAATAAATTGCTAGGCATTAATTTGAAAAGGTTTCGAGGAAAAAGGGGCATGGTCGTGAGAACATATAGACATGTATAAAAAGTTAGCATTTACTTCAACTTGTCTCTGGTCACACAATTCCTGAGAGACTTAGCATTATAAAATATGTTTTCCATATACAGTATGTTTTCTTTTTTTTTTTAAGGTTTTTTATTTATTTATTTGACACAGAGAGATCAGATCACACATAGGCTGAGAGGCAGGCAGAGAGAGAGAGAGAGAGGAGGAAGCAGGCTCCCGGCTCAGCAGAGAGCCCGATGCGGGCCTCGATCCCAGGACCCTGAGATCATGACCTGAGCTGAAGGCAGAGGCTTTAACCCACTGAGCCACCCAGGTGCCCATACAGTATGTTTTCTATATTGGGTAGTTCTATTTTTAACTTTTTGAGCCACCTCCATACTGTTTTCCACAGTGGCTGCACCAGTTTGCAATCCCACCAACAATGCAAGAGGTTTCTTTTTTCTACATATCCTTGTCAACACTGTGGTTTCTTGTGTTTTTGGTTTTAGTCATACTGACAGGTGTAAGGTGATATTTCATTGTAGTTCTGATTTATACTTCCCTAATGATGAGTGATGTTGACCCTTTTTTTCATGTGTGTGTTGGCCAACTGGATCTTCTTAGGATAAATGTCAGTTAATGTCTTCTGCCCATTTTTAAAATTTGGATGATTTATTTTTGGGGGGTTGTTTTTTAAGTTCTTTATAATTTTGGATATTAATCTTATATTGGACATGTCATTTGCAAATATCTTCTCCCATTTAGTTGGTTGACTTTTAGTTTTGTTGATTGTTTCCTACACTATGTAAAGTTTTTTATT
The DNA here is from genome assembly GCA_002007465.1 of Ailurus styani. Lineage (NCBI taxonomy): Eukaryota > Metazoa > Chordata > Mammalia > Carnivora > Ailuridae > Ailurus > Ailurus styani. The sequence goes on along the minus strand of LNAC01000144.1, from coordinate 3,125,221 downwards.
TTGATGTAGTCCCAATAGTTTATTTTTGCTTTTATTTCCCTGGCCTCAGGAGACATATCTAGAAAAAAGTAGCTACAGCTGATATCAAAGAGATTATTGCCTGTGTTCTCTTCTAGGACTTTTATAGTTTCAAATTTAGGTCTTTCACTCATTTTGACTTATTTTTTATGTATGGTGTAAGAAAATAGTCCAATTTCTTTCTTTTGCTTGTTGCTGTCCAGTTTTCCCAATACCATTTGTTGAAGAGACTTTTTTTCCATTGGATATACTTTCCTGCTTTGTTGAATATTAGTTGATCATATAGTTGTGGGCCCATTTCTGGGTTTCCTATACTGTTCCATTGATCTGTATGTCTGTTTTTGTCCAATTACTGTACTGTCATGATCACTGCAGCTTAGTATTATAACTTAAGTCCAGAATTGTGATGCCTCTAGCTTTGCTTTACTTTTTCAAGACTGCTTTAGCTATTCTGGGTCTTTCGTGATTCCATACAAATTTTAGGGTTATTTTTTCTAGTTCTGGGAAATATGATGGTGGAATTTTAATAGGGATTGCATTAAATGTGCAGATTGCTTTTGGGTAATATAGACTTTTAAACAATGTTTGTTCTTACAATCCATGAGAACGGAATGTTTTTCCATTTCTTTATGTCCTCTTCAATTTCTTTCATAGTGTTCTATAATTTTAATAGTACAGATCTTTTATCTCTTTGATTAGGTTTATTCCTAGGTATTTTATGGTTTTTGGTACAATTGTAAAGGGGATCAAGGGATTTCTCTTTCTGCTCTTCATTATTGGTGTATAGAAATATATTAAATTTCTATACATTGATTTTTTTATCCTGAGACTTTAGTGGATTCATGTCTCAGTTCTAGCAATTTTTTGGTGAAGTCTCCAAATTTTCTACATAGAGTATCATGTCATCTGCATATAGTGAAAGCTTGACTTCTTCCTTGCTGATTAGGATGCTTTTTATTTCTTGTTATTAACTGATTGCTGAGGCTAGTACTTCTAGTACTATGTTGAATAAGTAGTGAGATTTGACATCCCTGTCTTATTCTTGACCATAAAAGAAAAGCTCAAGGTTTTTCCCCATTGATGATATTAGCTGTGGTTCTTTCATATATGGCCTTATTATATAGAGATATATTCCTCTATCATTACTTTGTTGAGGGTTGTTATCAAGAATGGATGCTGTATTTTGTCAAATGCTGTTTCTGCATCTTTTGAGAGAATCATGTGGTTCTTATCCTTTCTTTTATTAATGTGGTGTGTCACATTAACTGATTCGTGACTATTAAACCACCCTTGTAGCCCAGGAATAAATCCCACTTGATCATGGTGAATAATTCTTTCAATGTGCTGTTGGATTCGATTTGCTGAGTATTTTGTTGAGTATTTTTGCATCCATCTTCATCAGGAATGTTGGCCTATAGTTCTCTTTCTTAGCGGGTCTTTGGTTTTAGAATCAAGATAATGCTGGCCTCCTAGAAAGAGTTTGGCAGTTTTCCTTCCATTTCTTTTTTTAAAACAGTTTGAGAAGATTATTTATTAACTCTTCTTTAAATGTTGGGTAGAACTCCCCAGGGAAGCCAACTGACCCTGGAATATTGTTTGTTAGAATAGTTTTGACTACTGATTTAATTTCTTAACTGGTTATCCATCTGTTCAAATCTATTTCTTCCTGGTTCACTTTTGGTGGTTTATATGGCTCTAGGAATGTTTCTTTAGTAGGATGTTGTTTAAACTCCATGTATTTGTGGTCTTTCCAAAAATTTTCTTGTGGTTGACTTCAAGGTTCATAGCATTGTAGTTGGAAAACACGCATAGCATGGTCTCAGTCTTTTTGTACTTCTTGAAACCTTATTTGTGACCCAGTGTGTGATCTGTTCTGGAGAATGTTCCAGGGGCACTCAAAAAGAATGTGTATTCTGCGGCTTTCAGATAAAATGTTCTGAATATATCTAAGTCCATCTGGTCCAGTATGTCATTTAAAGCTATTGTTTCCTTGCTGGTTTTCTGCTTAGATGATCTGTCCATTGATGTAAATGGGGTGTTAAAATTTCCTAATATTCTTGTATTATTATTAATGAGTTCCTTTTTGCTTGTTATTAATTGGTTTATATATTTGGGCAATCTTACATTGAGAGCATAAATATTTACAATTGTTAGATTTTTTTTTTGAAAAGACCCCTTTGTTATGATATAGTGCCCTTCTTCATCTCTTATTACAGTCTTTGGTTTAAAATCTAGTTTGTCTGGTATAAGGGTGGCTACTCCAGCTCTCTTTTGATGTCCACTAGTATGAAATATGTTTCTTCATCCCCTCACTTTAAATCTGCAGGTCTTTAGATCTAAAATGAGTCTGTTGTAGTCAGCATATATATGGGTCTTCTTTTTCTTTTCTTTTCTTTTCTTTTTATCCATTCTGACACTCTGCATCTTTTGATTGGGGCATTTAGGCCATTTACATTCAAAGGGATTATTGATAGATATGAATTAAATGTCATTGTATTACTTGTTAAGTCATTGTTCCTGGAGATTTCCTCTGCTCCTTTCTTTCCTTTTTTTTTTAAGATTTTATTTATTTATTTGACAAAGAGAGAGAGAGAGAGATCACAAGTAGGCAGAGAGGCAGGCAGAGAGAGAAGAGGAAGCAGGCTCCCCACCGAGCAGGGAGCCCGATGCGGGCCTTGATCCCAGGACCCTGAAATCATGACCTGAGCTGAAGACAGAGGCTTTAACCCACTGAGCCACCCAGGAGCCCACCTCTGTTCCTTTCTAGATTTGTTACTTTTGGTCTTTCTCTCCTACTCAAAAGTCCCCTTTAATATTTTTTGTAGGGCAGGTTTAGTGGTCACAAGCTCCTTTAGTTTTTGTTTGTCTGGGAAACTCATTATTTCTCCTCCTATTCTCAATGACAGCCTCGCTGGATAGAGTATTCTTGGTTCCATATTCTTCCCATTCAGCACATTGAATATACCATGGTACTTCTTCTGGCCTGCCAAGTTTTTTGGAGAGGTCTGCTGCTAAACTTATTTGTCTTCCCTTGCAAGTTAGGGAACTTTTTTGCTGCTTTTAGGATTTTTTTTCTTCATCTCTATATTTTGCAAATTCAACTATAATATATCTTGATGTTAGCCTGCTTTTGTTGATTTGATGGGAGATCTCTCTGTCTCCTGGCTCTAAATGTCTGTTTCCTCCCCCAGATTAAGGATGTTTTTAGCTATAATTTCCTCAGTAATCCTTCTGCCTCCTTTCCTCTCTGTTCTTCTTCTGGAACTCCTATGATACAAATGTTATTACACTTTATGGTGATGAGTTCCTAAGTCTACATTCGTGTGATCCAATATTTTTCTTTCCCTCTTCCTATCAGCTTCAGTATGTTCTATAATTTTATCTTTTCTATCACTTATTCATTTCTTTGCTTTTTCCATCCTTGTGCCCATTAGATCCAGTTGGTTTTGCATCTCAGTTATGTCAATTTTTATTTTGGCCTGACTACTTTTTAGGTATTTTATCTCTGTGGGGAGGGACCCCCTTGTGTCTTCTAAGCCCAGATGGTATCCTTAGAATTATTGCTTTACATTTCAGATCAAGCATATTATTTATATCTGTTTCGATTAAATCCCTGGTCATGACCTTTTCTTGTTCTTTATCTGGGGATGCATTTCTCTATCTTGGCATTTTGTCCAGTACTCTGTCTTCTCCTCTATGTTAGGAAAGCTTGTTATGTTTCCTGTTCCTGAGAGTAATGGCTTTATGAAGAAGAGTTCATATATCAAGAGCCTGGTGCTTCAGGATGTGTCTCTGGTGTGAATGTGCACTCTGCTGCTGTGATTTGGCTGCTCTTTCCCTCAGGTAGTCTTTTACAGAGTCTCTTCTTGCCTGCCATGAGAAGTGTTTGGATCTTGGCCAGAATATGGTGAGTCTTGACTAGGTGCACTCTTATATGCTTGCTAAAAGACACCTGATGCTATTTCCAGGAGAGCAGATGCTTTACAGAACTCTATGTTCAGCAGACACGGTCCATGTGGGTAGTTTGTGATGGTCTTCCAGGGGAGAGGCCCACTGCTCTGGTTCTTAGGAACATTTACCAGGGAAAAGCAGCACCAGCAGAGTGCAGGGGAGCAGGGTTTGGTGTGAGCAGTTTAGGCCACTACTGTTGGCACTACACTACTTACTAAAGTTAGTTTATGTTGAGGGGCAGAGGGGAAAATGGCGCTCACCAGTTCTTTTGTCCCCAGAGATGCAATGCCACCTTTCCCAGATTTATTCCAGGAAGGGAGAACTGTCTCTCTCAGTGCATCCCAGGGGATCCTCAGATCTCTCCACCTGCTCCCCCCCCACCGGCCCTGGCTATATGACCTTCTTCTCCACAGGAGTACTGCAGTGTCCACTGGGCTCCACATGAGTCATTCTGTTGACCTCTGGCTTTAGAGTTCATTTTAATTACATGCAGGGCAGGAGTTGAATCATTCCTACCAACTCTGTATTGTTTTCTGGCCCCATCTGATCAGAAGATCTGGAATCAACTCTTTTTTTTTTAAGATTATTTATTTATTTATTTGACAGAGAGAGATTACAAGTAAGCTGAGAGGCAGGCAGAGAGAGAGAGAGGAGGAAGCAGGCTCCCAGCCAAGCAGGGAGCCTGATGCAGGCCTTGATTCCAGGACCCTGAGATCATGACCTGAGCTGAAAGCAGAGGCTTTAACCCACTGAGCCACCCAGGCGCCCTGGAATCAACTCTTGAAAGCTGTGCAGTCCAACAGCATTTGAACTGAGAGGTGGGCTGGAAGAACCAATAGTTTGCAGACTTAAAGCCAGTGGCCCTGTTCAGTCAAGAAACTTGGGGTATAGATCAGCTTGACTTAAGACAACAAAGAGTTTTACAGGCTTTAGAGCTACTTCTCCTATTTGGCCTAGTCAGGAATTTTAATTCATAGCCCCCTCTGTGCTGAATATGTCCTTCAGCCTGTCCAAACAAGGAACCTAACCAGAGCATGTGGAAAGCCCATTTAACAACACTACATAGAGTGACATTTGAACAGAGTACACAGCCCTTGATACTATTCATCTGCAGAGGAAAACTGGTGTCCTCACCTGACCAGAGAATCCAGTACACACTCTGAACTGGCTCAAATTCCTAACAATGAGCTGTATGAACCTTAGGTCCAGGCCTGCTAGAAGGCCTAATTCATAGCCCCATCTACTACTGAATATAAGTCCCATTCCCAACCATCTAGTAAGCCTGACTAGAGAATCCAGGCAAATGCACAGCCTGTCTTACATCCTGACTTGGGTAGAAAAACAAGCCAGCAGTCCTACCCAATTGCTCTCAGACAGTGGGATCCTCCATCACCATCCTCAGACCTCGAAGGGTTTTTTCATCCCAAAATAGACCATAATAGCAGGCCCTGCTTAATGAAGAGCATTACAAGCAAACATAACCTGAACTGACTGGGGAAGAATGGTCCCTCCCAAACAAGCCTGTAAAAACTAAAAGAGGATCTCAATTATGTAAATGCACAAATACTAATGTTTAGATAAAAAAAATCAGGTAAATATAACACCACCAAAGGAAATTAATAAACCTCCAATAACTGATACTAAAGAAATGGAGATATATGAACTGTCAGAGAAATAATTGAGAATTTCAATAACTGAGAATGATTCTCAATTCTAGTTAACTATAAGAAAACACAGAAAACAAAGCAAAATTAGGAAAACAATTCATGAATAAAATGAGAAATTGACAAAGAAATAGGAACTATCATAAAACAAAACAAACAAACAAACAAACAAAATACCAGAGTTGAAAAATACAATAACTGGGATGAAAAATTCGATAGAGAATTTCACAAGTAGCAGACCATATGTAAGAAAGAATCAGTGACCCAGGGAATAGAATATTGGAAATTATCTGTCAAATAAATAATTAAAAAAAGGAAAAAGAATGTCTCTGGGAATTATTGGACACAATGAAAAGAAACAATATTCACATTATGGGAATTTTTGAACAAGACAAAAATAAAAAACAAAAAACCCAGAAAGTATATTTAAAGTAATGAGGCTAAAACTTTCCAAACCTGAGGAAAGAAATTAATATCCAGATTGATGAGATTCGAAAGACTTGAAAAATGTTGGATCCACATAGGTCTACACCAAAATTATAATAGGGCTATACCAAAATTAGAGTGCATAATTAACATTATAATTAAGCTGTTAAAAGTCAAAGACAAAGTTTTAAGAGCAGCAAGAAAAAAAGAGAGAAGTTACATACAGGGGAACCCCCCATAAGACTCCTGGAATATTTCTCAACATAAACTTTTCAGTCAGGAGAGAATGGGATGACATATTCACAATACTGAAACAAAACAAGTGTCAGCCAAGAATTCTATACCTGGTGAAACTGTTTTGCAGAAATGAAAGAGGGATATAGACTTTCCTGAATGAACAAAAGTTGAAAGATTTTATTTACTAACAGGCCTGCCTTATAAGAAATGATACACTAATCAGCATCATAAAAACAAAATAATAGTGTTAATTTCAGTGGTAATAGCAAATATATAATCATAGTTAGATTATGCAATATGATAATAGTCATTCATAATCCATTTATAATTAGTTTAAAATTTTAAAATAGCAAATGTATTAAAAGTAACAATAATTATAATAAACTGTTATTAGATACATAATATAAAACATGTAAAATGTAACAGCAACAATCTAAAATGTGAGAAATAAAATGTGAGGGGAAGGAGAAATAGGGTAAAATTATGAAATCTATTATAATTAAGTTGTTATCAGTTTAAATCTGGGTGTTGTAAGTTCACAATATTTTACATAAGCCTCATGGTAACCACAAGGGAGAATCCTGTGATGCTTATGCAAAAGAACAAGACAAGTAATGTTGTATATCTATTCACGTGTCTGTTGGCCATCTGTACATCTGTGCAGAAATGTCTATTCATGTCTTCTGCCCATTTTTTAGTTGGATTGTTTTATATTGTTGATTTATAGCACTTCTTTTTATATTTTGGATATTACCCTATATTGGACATGTCATTTGCAAATATCTTCACACATTCTGTAGGTTGCTTTTTATTTTTGTTGATTGTTTCTTGTGCTGTGCAGAAGCTTTTTATTTTGATGTTTATTTTTGCTTTTATTTTTCTTGCTCAGGAGACCTGTCTAGAGAAATGTTGCTATAGCCAATATCAGAGAAATTTCTGCCTGTGCTCTCTTCTAGGATTTTTATAGTTCCTGGTCTCACATTTAGTTTATTTAGTTTAGGTCTCACATTTGAGTTTATTTTTCATGTAAGAAAGAGGTTCAGTTTCATTCATTTACAAGAAGTTGTCCAATTCTCCTAACATCATTTGTTGAAGAGACTGTCTTTTTTCCATTGCATATTATTTTCTCTTTTGTTGAACATTAATTGACCATTTAATTGTGGGTTTATTTCTGGGCTTGTTATTCTGTTCCATTGATCTATGTATCTCTTTTTGTGCCAGTACCATACTGTTTTGGTTAGTACAGCTTTATAATATAATCTGAAGACTGGAATTCTGATACCTCCAGTTTTGTTTTTCTTTTTCAAGACTACTTTGGTTATTTGGTGTCTTTTGTGAATCTATACACATTCAAAGATTGTGTGTTCTAGTTCTATGAAAAATGCTGTTGGTGTTTTGATAGGGATTGCATTAAATGTTAGATTGCTCGGGGTAATATAGACATTTTAATAGTACTTGTTCTTCTAACCCATAAGAATGGAGTGTCTTTCCATTTCTTTTTGTCATCCTCAACTTCTTTTATCAGTGTTTTATAGTTTTCAGAGTACAGGTCTTTCACCTCTTTGGTTATGTTTATTTCTATGTATTTTATAATTTTTTATATGTATTTTATAATTTACTCCAATTGTAAATGGAATTTGTTTGGAACTGTTTCCTTAATCTCTCTCTTTGCTTCTTCATTATTAGTACATGGAAATGCAACAGATTTCTATACATTGATTTTGCATCCTGAAACATTACTGAATTCATTTATTATCAGTCATCATTAGGAAAAAGCAAATCAAAACTACAATGAGATATCACTTCACATCTGTCAGAATGGCTAAAATAAAAAACACAAGAAACAACAAGTGTTAATCAAGGATGTGGAAAAAAAAGGAACACTTGTGCACTATTGGTAGGAAAGCACACTGGTGTAGCCACTGTGGAAAATGTATGGAGTTTCCTCAGACAGTTAAGAATAGAACTACCCAATCCAAGAATCCCACTGCTGGATATTTACCCCAAAAATACAAAACACAAATTCAAAGCAATACATGTACCCCTTGTTTATTGCAGCATAATTTATAATAGCCAAATTATGGAAGCAGCCCAAGTATCCATCAACTGATGAATGGATAAAGAAGATTTACTATATACATATTTATATTATGCACATAATATATATATGTTTTGAATATATATACGTTGTGTGTATGAAAATATATACACATATGTGATATTATATAATGGAATGTTATTCAGCCATAAAAAGAATGGAATCATGCCATTTGCAACAACATGGATAGAGAGCTACACTATATAATGCTACAAATAAGTCAGTCAGAGAGAGACAAATACCATATTATTTCACCCATATGTAGAATTTAAGAAACAAAACAAATGAGGAAGGGGGGGCGGAATGAGAGAGACAAACCAAGAAACTGACTCTTCACGATAGAGAACAAACTGATGGTTACCAGAGGGAAGGTGGGGGAGGGCGGATGAATGAAATAGGTGATAGTCATTAAAAGTCCACTTATCATGATGAACACTGAGTAATGTACAGAATTGTTAAATCACTATATTGTTTACCTGAAACTAATATAAGAATACTGGAATTAAAATAAAAAATGTAATAAAAGAAAGAACATTATCAAGAAGTCAGAGAATCCTGATGTCAAAAGACATCAAAACATTAAAAACACAGGAGGAAAAAAACAAGGAACAACTGATCTCCAAAACAAGCAGAAAACAATGACCAAAATAACAACAGTAAATCCTTACATACCAATATTTACTTTAAATGGAAATGGATTAAATTCTCCAGTTAAAAGACACAGAATGACTGAATGGATAAAAACAAAGATCAAACAATATGCTGCCTGACTTCAGCCTTGAAGACACATAAATACTGAAGATCAAGGAATGCCAAAAGACATTTCAACCAAATGATACTAACAACAACAAAAAAGACAGAGGTAGTTATATTCACAGAAGACAAAATGGACTTTAAACTAAAAATGGTAAAAAGAGACAAAGTCATTATATAATGATACAGTGGTTAATATACCAAGAATACATCACAACTATAAATGTTTTCAGACCAACATTGGAGCACCTAAATATGTAAAGCAAAAACTAACAGAGCTAAAAAGAGGAATAAAGCATACCTTCTTTTATTTTCTTGTACTTTGCTTTATTCACTTTTCAGATATCAGGATTTCTATAATTTGAAAGTTTGTGGCAACCCTGCATTGAGCAAATCTATCGGCACCATTTTTTCCAACAACCTTTGTTCACTTCATGTTTCTGTGTCACATTTTGGTAATTCTCACAATATTTCAATTTTTTTTCACTATAGAGAATTAGGAGTAAGCCTGAAGACACGACTGAATTGCTGAAATCTCATGTTAAAACTTTAATGGATGAAGAATTGCTTCTTATAGATGAACAAAGAAAGTGGTTTCTGGAGATGGAATTGACATTGGTGAAGATACTGTGTAGATTGTTGAAATGATGACAAAATAATTAGAATATTACATAAGCTTAGTTGATAATGCAGTGGAAGGGGTTGACAGGTTGACTCTAATTTTGAAACAAGTTTTACTGTGGGTAGAATGCTATCAACCTGCATCATATGCTACAGAGAAAATATTATGAAAATAAAAGTCAGTCTTTGTGGAAAACTTTATTGTTTGATTTTAAGAAACTGCCACAGACACCCCAACTTTCAGCAAACACCACCCTGATCAATCAGGATCCATTAACATTGAGGCAAGACCCTTTTCCAGCAAAAAGATAATTCATCATAGAAAGCTGAGATGATGGTTAGCATTTTCAGCAATAAAGTATTTTTTAACTAAAGCATGTATATTGGGGGTTTTTAGACATAATACTATTGCATATTTAAAAGACTACAGTATAGTATAAGTATAGCTTTTTATGAACTTTTTTAAATGAATTTTTTGAAAATAAAAAAATTGACTTGTTTTATTGTAGTATTTGCTTTATTGAAGTAGCCTGGCACAAAACCCATATCTCCACAGTATGCCTGTCAATCAATTATTTCCTAATAAAACAGGAAATAAAATAAGTTATCTGTGTCAAGCTGCAATAGTTGGTATTATTAAATCTCAAAATGAAATTTACAGTATGGAAGCATCCTGAAAACCCAAGTTGCAGAAGAGGAAAGAATAGAAAAATAATTGTATGTTTGAGATTACTCTGAATGAAAACTGAATATCACAATGTCTTTAATATCTGCTTATTATTACCATTAACATCGGAAAAAGAAAAGAACAAAAATTAATTTATCAGTTGCTCAGTTTTACATCAATACATAATATATTAAGTGAATATCTTTTACATATAAATTAGCAGTTAGTTTTAAATGAAATTTAAAATCAATGCTAATCTGATTCATTCTCACCCATAAGATTTTTAGGAGAAATTCACAATCATATTCTTATTTTATATAAAATAAGATTCTGAAACATTCTGAAGTGTGAGAAACATAGCCTGACAATTTAAAGGGATAGTCATTTATTTTGTGTGTGTGTTTGTGTCTTCAACTAAAATACACACTATTTTCCTAGCTTTGAGAAATTTAAGGTCCTTGATCATTATAAATGTAGTCCAGATGTTCCAGTATACCATGAGTATGCATACACAGGTTTCAAGGGCCCTAAGTTTCTCAAAGATAAAAGAATAAGGTACATTTTAGGTGAGGCAATGTGCTCCTGAATCAGCTCATTTACTAATATAATAATGGTGTTCTTTTTCAAATCTATTTTGTGAAAGTGGATAAATAGAACTGCCTCTTCACAATATATCTGGTTCAAGATTATAAAAACTGTATTTCCACATTAATTACTGAAGAAGTCTGTAGTTTCAGGTAAAATAATTGTTCTTAAACTTTTTTTTAATTATGACAAGAACACTTACCATGAAACCTACTCTCAACAAAATTTTAACAATATATTATTGTTCACTTTAGGAACAAAGCTGTATAGTAAATCTTGAACATGAATTCTTGCTTGACTAAAACTTTATGCCTGGTGATTATAACTCCCCATTTCTACCTCACCACAGCCATGGTAACAACCATTCACTCTGATTCTATGAATCTTTTTAGATACCTCATTCATATAAGTAGAATCATCTTATATTTGTCCTCATTGGGACAAAAAGGACTGGCTTATTTCATTCAGTTTAATATCATGAAGGTATATTCATGTCACATATTGCAGAATTTCATTTGTTTTCAAGATTCGACAGTATTGCTTTGTATCAATATACCACAGTTTCTTTAACCATTCTTCTGCTAATGGACATTAAGATCGTTTCCATATCTTGGCTAATGTGTCATTTTCAGTTTCTTTCATCAGTGTTTTATAGTTTTCAGAGTATAGGTCTTTCACTTCTTTGGTTAAGTTTATTCCTAGGTATTTTATTATTTTTAGTGCAATTGTAAATGGAATTTGTTTGGAATTGTTTCCCTAATCTCTCTTTCTGCTGCTTAATAATTAGTGTATGGCAATGCAACAGGTGACAATACTGCTAATATCTCTTCAAGTTCCTGATTCCAATCTATTGCATAAATATCCAAAGGCTGGACTGCTGAATAATATGGTAGTTCTAATTTTAACTTTTTAGAATGTCCATATTATTTTCCATAGCAGCTGTGCCAGTCTGCATTCCCACCAACAGGGTGGAAGTATTCCAATTTCTCCACATATTTGCCATTACTTTTTTAAAGGTGATCTAACCAGAAATTTTAAAATTACAAATGAAGCATGCAACATGTGTTTATTGGACAGTGCTGGCACAATCAGTGCAACATATTTAAGAAAATTATTTTTATATATGTGACATTTCTTATAGACAAATAAGCACACTTTGATTTTTCCTTTGATTCCCTAAATAACTCTGAGCAAATAATTTAATTACTATTAGTTTGGGTTTCCTAAGGTTATTTCAGGACAACCTCTGAAACAAAGGCCTCCTTCTAGCCCTATGAATTAGGCTTAAGTTAAGACTTAGGGTTGAATCCTTGGTCAGAGAGTAAATTACTTTGTGAACTACATCAAATAAAATGTAATTTTTAAGCCAGAGGCTTATCACCTGGGGGAAAAATTCATAATTTTATGCCACCTATAGTTGTTGTAAGAACTAAATTATAAAATCCACATGCTCATGATAGAGATCCACAACATACAAAATAAACTTTACTATAATTCATTATGTCCCATCACCTCTATGCAATAATTCATACACCATAGGTGATTTTTTTTTTTGCTGTTATTGATGCTCTCTGACTAGAAAACAAGAACTTGTTTTTGTTTTGCTTTTTAAAATCCTTCTAAATTGAAAAGATACTCTGTTTTTCCTTAATCCCATTTGGACCCTTTCACATATCCCAAAATATCCAGCCACCTTGAAGCCACCTCATATTGTGAGAAGGTTAGAAGGTGAGAAAGGAAATCTCCAATGGAAAACAACATTACAAAATAAAATATAATCATAGATAATATAACAGACCCCAGCGAGACCATATATAAGATACCTGGGTTTCAAAGTAAATGTTAAACCTAATAACCATCTACTGTTTTAAAATGTTATAAGGAGAGAAGCAAGATGGCAGAGAAGTAGGGGATCCCGTTTCAACTGGCCCCCTAAATTTAGCTGGGTATCTACCAAACCTTCTGAACACCCATGAAATCAGCCTGAGATTTAAGAATATATATCTGGATCTCTACGAGCAGAAAAACACCACCTGTCACTAGGTAAAAAGAGCAGATTTGTGAATCTGTGGGGAGATATAAAAAAATAAACTGAAAGAGGAGGAAGCCTCCATAAGCTGGCACCTGGAAAGTGATGTAACACCGGAGCACAAAAGTTTCCTGCACCAGGGATGGGCAAAAACATTCAGAGCTACAATGGCCACGAAAGGGCTTTAGAGCAACGCCCAGGCAGGATCCAGGAGCTGCAGGTGTGCACGTGTACATGAGCCCTCACAAGCCTAAAGCCAGTCGTGGTTTTCGAAGGATAAAGGGCAGGGACATACCAGGGGCCCTGGGATGACCACTGAGTCACTGTGGGCATGCACTATGGGAAGCTGGGGTTTTCAGCAACAAAAATAGAGACTGTGTGTCTTGGAGGGTTAAGTGAAGAGAGCAGACCGAGATTTCTCTGCTCTGGGCCAGAGGTTTGTGTGCGTGGACATTTTGCTCTGAACTTCAGAAGAGGCAATGGAAAGCCACTAGAGAACAAATGCTAAAAAAAACAAAAACAAAAACAAACAAAAAAAACAAAACAAAAAAACGGTTTCCACTGAGCCTAGCTCCTCAGGGGCAGGGCAACTCTGCCTAAGCAGGGCTGCTTGAGAAACAGCACAGGCAGGCCACTCCCCCAGAAGACAAGCTAGAAGAACAAGAGGATGATAACCCTATGTTCCCTATATAACTGTAAAATCCCAACACCAAGAGAAAATAGTATATAGAGCTTAAGATGTTGCTTCCCAGTTTATTTATTTTTAGATACATCTAGGTATTTAGATAAAGATATTTAGATATTTTAAATAAATCTAGATATTTAGATTTTTTTAGATTTTAACTCTTTTTCTCTTTATTCTTTCTCTATGCTTCTGTTTTTTCTTTTTACCTTTTTCTCATTTCAACTAGATGTTTAATATATGAACTTATATTTCATAGTAGCTTTTTAACTTGTACTTTTTCACACCTATTTTTTTAATAGCTATATGCCTCATTGTAGTCCTTTTTTCCCTATTCAACACTACCTTTATATATATGCAAGTTTTACTTTCCCTGTAACTTTGGGAAGTAGTATCCTCTACAAACAGAACAAAATACACCCAGGAGCAACTGAAACACCCTACTTTCTCCACACAGAGATTATAGGCCCCCTTCTCCTCACCCCCTTTTTTAAAATTTTCAAATTTTTTTCAATTTTCTTTTTAATTTTTTAAATTTTATTCTTGTGTTTCATTTTGGCTTTGTTTTTTTGGGCAGTGGTTTCCGATGCTCTGGATTTTCCTAGAATGGATCTTGCTTGAGTCATGGCTGATAATTTGGACTCTGTACATTCCCTCAATCATCCCTCAACAAAATGACTAGGAGGAGGAACTCCCAACTGAGAAAAGAACCAGAGGCAATGGCCTCTGCCACAAACCTAATGGATATGGACATAAGCAAGATGTCAGGGATAGACTTCAGGGTACCAATTATGTCGATAGCTAGGCTTAAGAAAACCATTAGTGACAATATAGAATCTCTGAGGGCAGAAATAAGATCGAATCAGGTTGAACTTTAAAATACTATGAAAGAGATGCAGTCTAAACTGGATAATCTAACAGCCAGGATAAATGAGGCAGAAGAACAAATTAGTGATCTAGAAGATAAGATGATAGAAAAGAAGAAAGCCAAGGAGGCTAGGGATAAGCAGCTAGAAGCCCATGAGATCAGACTTAGAGAGTTCAATGATGTTATGAAATGTTTCAATGTCAGAACTACTGGGATCCCTGAGGGAGTGGGAAGAGAGAGAGACAGAGAGAGGACTAGAAGGTATATTTGAGCAAATCATAGCTGAGAACTTCCCTAATCTGGGGAAGGAAACAAGCATTTGTGTCCAAGAGGCAGAGAGGACCCCTCCCAAGATCAATAAAAATAGAACAACAACCTGGCATATAATAGCAAGACTTGAAAATCTTAGAGCAAAGGAAGCTATCCTGAAGGTGGAAGATTTCTTGCATATGGAGGGAGAAACATCAGAATAATGTCAGACCTGTCCACAGAGACATGGCAAGCCAGAGAGGGCTTGCAAGACATATACAGGGTACTAAATGAGAAGAACATGCAGCCAAGAATACTTTATCCAGCAAGGCTGTCATTCAGAATGGATGGAGAGACAAAGAGCTTCCAAGACTGGCAGAAACTGAAAGAATATGTGACCACCAAGCCAGCCCTGCAAGAAATATTAAGGGGTTTTTATAAAAGAAAAAACACCCCAAGAATAATAGAGTCCAGAAATTTATGGAGACAATCCATAAAAATAGGGACTTTACAGGCAATATGAAGGCACTAAATCTGTATCTTTCAATAGTTACCCTCAACATGAATGGCCTAAATGATCCCATGAAATAGCACAGGGTTGAAGACTGGATAAAAAGACAGGATCCATCCATATGCTGTCTAAAAGAGACTCATTTTGAGCCTAAGGACACCTTCAGATTGAAAGTGAGGGAATGGAGAACCATGTGTCATGCCAACCGACCTCAAAAGAAAGCAGGGGTAGCAATTCTCATATCAGAAAAATTAGATTTTAAACCAGACTGTAGTAAGACATGCAGAAGGACTATATCATACTTAAAGGGTCTATACAACAAGAAAATCTAACAGTTGTAAATACCTATGTCCCCAACATGGGAGCAGCCAACTACACAAGCCAACTGTTAACCAAATTGATAATAATACATTAAGAGTAGGAGACCTCAACATGCCACTCTCAACAATGGACAGATCATCTAAGCAGAAGACCAACAAAGAAACAAGAACTTTGACACATTGGACCAGATGGACTTCATAGATGCATACAAAACATTCCACCCTAAAACAAAATACTCATTCTTCTCAAATGCAAACAGAACTTTCACCAGAATAGGCCACATACAGGGTCACAAATCAGGTCTCAACCAACACCAAAAGACTGACATTATTCCCTGCATGTTATCAGACCACAATGCTTTGAAACTGGAACTCAAGAACAAGAAAAAAATTTGGAAGGGATTCAAAAACGTAGAAGTTAAAGAACATACTGCTAAAGAATGATTGGGTCAACCAAGAAATTAAAGAAGAACTTAAACAATTCATAAAAACCAAGGAGAATGAAAACACATCAGTACAAAACCTATGGGATATTGCAAAGGTGGTCCTAATGGGGAAATACATAGCCATCCAAGCCTCTCCCAAAAAAGTAGAAAAATCTCAAATCCACAAGCTAGCCTTATACCTAAAAAAGCTGGAGAAAGAACAGCAAATAAAACCTAAACCAAGGAGGAGAAGAGAAATAATGATTAGAGCAGAGATCAATGAAATAGAAACCAGAAAAACAATAGAACAGATCAACAAAACTAGAAACTGGTTCTTTGAAAGAATTAATAAGATTGATAAACCTCTGGCCAGATTTATCCAAAAGAAAAGAGAAACTACCCAAATTAATAAAATCATGAATGAAAGGGGAGAGATCAGGACTAACACCAAGGAAATAGAAACAGTTATTAAAAATTATTACCAGGAACTATATGCCAACAAATTAAGCAACCTGAAAAAAATGGATGCTTTCCTAGAAACTTATAAACTACCAAGACTAAAACGGCAAGAAACAGATAATCTGAATAGACCAATAACCAGTAACAAAATTGAAGCAGTAATCAAAAACCTCCCAAATAAACAAGAGTCTAGGACTAGATGGGTTCCCAGGGTAATTCTACCAAACATTTCAAGAAGAAATCATACCTATTCTACTGGAGCTGTTTCAAAAAATAGAAACAGAAGGAAAACTTCCAAACTTGTTCTATAAGGCCAGCATTACCTTGGTCCCAAGACCAAGCAAAAACCCCACCAAAAAAGAGAATTATAGACCAATATCCCTGATGAACAAAATACTCAACAAGATCCTAGCCAACAGGATCCAACAGTACATTAAAAGGATTATCCATCATGACCACATAGGATTTATTCCTGGGATGCAAGGGTGGTTCAACATTCACAAATCAACAACGTGATAGAGCACATTAATAAAAGAAAAGACAAGAATCATATGATCCTCTCAATTGATGTAAAAAAAAATTGACAAAATAGAGCATCCATTTCTGATTAAAACTCTTCACAGTGTAAGGATAGAGGGTATGTGCTTAGTATCATAAAAACCATCTATGAAAAGCCCACAGCAAATATCATTCTCAGTGGGGAAAAGCTGAGAGCTTTTCCCATAAGGTCAGAAACACGACAGTGAGCCCACTCTCACCATTATTGTTCAACATAGTACTAGAAGTTCTAGCATCAACAGTCAGACAACAAAAATAAATAAAAGGCATTCATATTGGCAAAGAAGAAGTGAAACTCTCTCTCTTCGCAGATAACATACTTTATGTGGAAAACCCAAAAAACTCTACCACCAAATTACTAGAACTCATACACCAATTCAAAAATGTGGCAGAATAAAAAAATCAATGCACAGAAATCAGTTGCTTTTCTATACACTAACCATGTAACTGTAGAAAGAGAAATTAAGGAATCAATTCTATTTACAATAGCACCCAAAACTGTAAGATACCTAGGAATAAACCTAACCAAAGAGGTAAAGATCTATACTCTAGAAAGTACAAAACACTTATGAAAGAAATTGAGAAAGACACAAAAAGATGGAAAAACCTTCCATGTTCATGGACTGGAAGAATAAACATTGTTAAAATGTCTATGCTGTCTAGAGCAATACACTTTCAAAGCCATCCCCATTAAAATACAATTGGCATTTTTCAAAGAGCTGGAACAAACAATCCCAAAATTTGTATGGAACCATAGGAGACCCTGAATTATTAAAGGAATGTTGAAAAAGAAAGAAACGCCAGGGCATCATGTTGCCTAACTTCATGTTATATTACAAAGGTGTGATTGCCAAGACAGCATAGTATTGGCACAAAAATGGACACGTAGATCAGTGGAACTGAATAGAGACTCAAGAAATGGAGCCTCAACTCTATGGTCAACTAATCTTTGACAAAGCAGGAAAAAATATCCAATGGAAAAAAGATAGTCTCTTCAATAAATGGTGCTGGTAAAATTGGACAGTTACATATAGAAGAATGAAACTAGATCATTATTTTTAATTTTATTTATTTATTTGACACACAGAGAGAGAGAGAGAGAGAGAGAGAGAGAGAGAGAGA
>LNAC01000144.1:2976291-3106846 GCA_002007465.1 Ailurus styani | reverse complement strand
CTTTAACCCATTGAGCCACCCAGGCGCCCCTAGATCATTTTCTTACACCATACACAAAGATAAACTCTAAATGGATGAAAGATCTCAGTGTGAGACAGGAATCCATCAATATCCTGGAGAAGAACATAAGCAATAATCTTTGACATCAGCCATAGCAACTTCTTTCAAAACGTGTCTTCAAAGGCAAGGGAAACAAAAGCAAAAATGAACTTTTGGAACTTCATCAACATAAAAAGCTTCTGCACAGCAAAGGGCATAGTCAACAATACTAAGAACCAACCTGCAGAATGGGAGAAGATATTTACAAATGACATATCAGATAAAGGGCTGGTATCTAAGATCTATTAAGAACTTCTCAAACTCAACACCCAAAAAATAAATAATCCAGTCAACCAATGGCAGAAGACATGAACACACACTTCTCCAAAGAAGACAAACAAATGGCTAACAGACACATGAAGAAATGTTGAACATCACTAGCCATCTGGGAAATTCAAATCGAAACCACAATGAGATACTACATTATACCAGTTAGGATGGCAAAAATTAACAAGGCAGGAAACAACAAATGTTGGCAAGGATGTGGATAAAGGGGAACCCTTTTACACTCTTGGTGGGAATGCAAGCTGGTTACAGCCACTTCGGAAAACAGTATGGAAGTTCCTCGAGATGTTAAAACTATAGCTATCCTATAACTCAGTAATTGCACTACTAGGTATTTATGCCAAAGATACAGATGTAGTGAAAAGAAGGGGCCCATGCACCCCAATGTTCATAGCAGCAATGTCCATAATAGCCATATTGTGGAAGGAGCCAAGATGTCCTTCAACAGATGAATGGATAAAGAAGATATGGTATATATATAAAATGGAATATTATTCAGCCATCAGAAAGGATGAATACCCAGCATTTGCATCAACATGGACAGAATGGGAGGGGATTATGCTACGTGAAATAGGTCAAGCAGAGAAAGACAATTATCATACGGTTTCACTCATATGTGGAACATAAGGAATAGCACGGAAGACCACAGGGGAAGGGGGAAACTGAAAAGGGGGNATAAATAATCCAGTCAACCAATGGCAGAAGACATGAACACACACTTCTCCAAAGAAGACAAACAAATGGCTAACAGACACATGAAGAAATGTTGAACATCACTAGCCATCTGGGAAATTCAAATCGAAACCACAATGAGATACTACATTATACCAGTTAGGATGGCAAAAATTAACAAGTCAGGAAACAACAAATGTTGGCAAGGATGTGGATAAAGGGGAACCCTTTTACACTATTGGTGGGAATGCAAGCTGGTTACAGCCACTTCGGAAAACAGTATGGAAGTTCCTCGAGATGTTAAAACTATAGCTATCCTATAACTCAGTAATTGCACTACTAGGTATTTATGCCAAAGATACAGATGTAGTGAAAAGAAGGGGCCCATGCACCCCAATGTTCATAGCAGCAATGTCCATAATAGCCATATTGTGGAAGGAGCCAAGATGTCCTTCAACAGATGAATGGATAAAGAAGATATGGTATATATATATAATGGAATATTATTCAGCCATCAGAAAGGATGAATACCCAGCATTTGCATCAACATGGACAGAATGGGAGGGGATTATGCTACGTGAAATAGGTCAAGCAGAGAAAGACAATTATCATACGGTTTCACTCATATGTGGAACATAAGGAATAGCACGGAAGACCACAGGGGAAGGGGGAACCTGAAAGGGGGGGAAATCAGAGAGGGAGAAAAACCATGAGAGACTATGGACTCCAGGAATCAAAACTAAGGGTTTCAGGGGGGAGGGGGCTGGGGGAAGGGGTGGCTGGGGGATGGGTATTGAGGAAGGCATGTGTTGTGATGAGCACTGGGTGTTATACATAACTAATGAATCATTGAACTCTACATCAAAAACTAACAAGGTACCATATGGTGGCTAACTGAACATAATAAAATAAGTAAGTAAATAAATAAATGTTTATGTTCCAAAAAAAATTAAAATGTAATAAATTTTACTGCTTTATATGAGAAATATTTACATTTAGCTAGCTCCTTTTTAAAGGAAAAGTGCACAGCCTTTTTTTTTTTTTTAGCTTGGATAACAGGATCATATGGGAGTCAGGAATAATTGTGTTCTGAACTTATTAATAACCAGTAACATTTGAATTGGCAAAGATTTTTTAAAAGTTACAAACTTAGTGGTGAGGTGAGGGAAGTTATTGCTCTCATGCCCCGTTGGTGAGATTGTACATTGGTCCAACCTTTCTGCAGTTCAGTTAATCAAAATAGATTGATAATAATATATGTGTGCACATTTTACTTTGGAAAAACATTTCCATTTCTACAATTCATATTAAAAGAAAATGTCAAAAAGATGCACAATCTGTAGAGGCAAAAATCTGCATAGCAGTAGCATCTACATAAACATAGATATACACACAGAATTGGAAGCATACTACCTGTCCAGCAACATGGATAAAAGCATGTATATTATGATACATATATGAAATAGTATAATAGTGAGTCACTTAAAATGAATTTGAAGAAAAATATTTAATCATATTAAAAGACTTTAAGTACAAATATTTAAAGCATGATATGTAGATATAACATAATTTTAGAAATACATAATAAATATAAAATACTAGCAGAAAATATATTAAAATATACTTAATAGTGATAGTTTCTAGATTATGGACTAAATTCCTTGTTTTTATTATTTATATTTTTTAACTTTTTTTACTATACATACACACAAACATTTGCATAAACACACACACATATCTTTCCTTTTAGAGAAAAGAATAAATCAAAGTAAGTTGTATTTTCACTACAAAAGTTTTCCCAGGGCGTTACTAGGTTTAACAAGGATATTTCTATTTTATATGAGCATTAGAGCAACACTACTCTCATTTTATATAAAAATTTAATTCACTACATGTCTGTCAGTATGTTTGAGCAGTAAAATTTATATATGTTATCACATTCCAGTAAAGTTACCTTTAAAAGGAGATTCCACATGCTGCTAACATATTAGTCTTAAATTCTTATCAGACAGTCCTAACATTTTTCTATAATAATCAATTTGACAAAGTGGATGCATCTTTGTTTTTAGCTACAAATAAACTCTTGGAATAAGCATAAGCTCATAAAAGGTGATAAAATAGAGAAAGGATTGGAATTTACATGATTATGATAGCAATTTACATTTTCTACCTTCATGATTTATATATTTGTTCAAAGGAATTCTAAACTTTTCTATTCTCAAGAAAGTACTGAGGTAGAAATACATTATTTGCAAATACAGAATTTTCAGTATTTTCTTATCTACAATAGATTAGATTTTCAGAAGTAAGTTTTTTCAATTCTTAAAGTCAATTTCTTTTCACTGATGAAATTGCAAAGATGGCAGAGTTTCATGAAGAGGTCCGGTGAAGTCATAATCACACATGATAAAATTCACTATTTTGGTTTTCCTACAGAATTTATAAATTTTGCCAATTTATTTACCAGAGTATGTATATTTTTGATGCTTCCTTCAATTTTGCTAATTACACTTGCTTCAGAATTTCAAAGGAAAAGAAATACTAGGTCAAATACTAATATTTCATTTATGCATTTATTCACACATATATTGACAGAGAAAACTTCAAGACATTCTGCTTACTGTGAGTGAACAGGAGCAAAAATATAGGATTTGATTTCTCCTTAATAGAGTCTATCATTTAATAAAGAAGATTCTATTCTAAAAAGTATTTACTGTTAAAAGTGCCATTTGATTAATGTGTGGTGTCCGTTTTCTTTCTTTTTTTTTTTTTAAAGATTTTCTTTATTTCACAGAGGGAGAGAGATCACAAAGAGGCAGAGAGGCAGGCAGAGAGAGAGAGGGGGAAGCAGGCTCCCCGCTGAGCAGGGAGCCCTATGTGGGCCTCGATCCCAGGACCCTGAGATCATGATCTGAGCCAAAAGCAGAGGCTTTAAGCCACTGAGCCACCCAGGCGCCCTGGTGTCCGTTTTCTAAACAGAAAAAAAAAAAATCAAGATTCCTGAGGGAAAGATCAAATGATTTTATGGAGCCCAAGTATCATTAAAGTTATAGTTTAGCTAGAAAGATACATTGAGAGAAAACAATGAAGGGTTTTAAAAGTATAGGTAAGGAAAATATACTTTATTCGTTAGACAACAGGAACTTATTTGCAGTTTAGAGAGTGATTCTATTATTTTCTGAATCAATCCACTCCTCCGTTTTTATATGGAACTTCCTTAATTTAGGGACCTCAGTCTTTGGCAGAGACTGAAAGTCTTCTACTTGGTTTCATTCTTGTTCACCCATGCCTCTCCTGCCATTCTCCACAAAATCGTAAGAGTGATCTTTATGAAATGTAAATTAAATCAATTTATTTTTCTTCTTAAAATTCTAAATAGCCCTTTCTGCATACAGAATAAAATTCACTCTCTGTATGTGGTCCTGTCTGTTCTTCTCAACTCACTTCTCACTGCCATGCACTCTACGATTGTAAAACACACCAGCTACCATAGCTTCATAAACACACCACATCAGTATTCCTTAAACAGGCTGTTTACAACACTTGAAAAGACTTTCCACTCCACTTCCTCATTTACTTGTTATACCCATTCTTCTTTTAAGATTTGGCTTAAACCCTATTTCTTCTGAAAAATCTTTTCTAAATTTTCTTCTCATTTAAGAACAATTAGCAACTCATTTACACATATTCCCACAGCACTTTCTTTACACTTTTAAGGTAAAGGTTTTCATTTTAATTGATCATTTACTTTTGCTTTTCTTACAAGATTGAGGATTGTTTTTAACTATCACTGTACTCCCCAGTAATTTATATAGTATCTAGATAGAAGATGTTCACTATATGTTGAATGAATGAATGAAAAGATAAATGATGGGATAAAATATAATTATTAGAAGCTTTTTGTGGTAGCACTTAATATGGAATTGATGAGACAGAGGGGTTACTTAATAAAATGGTAGCCACAATGACTTAACTTTCATTTTCCTACCCTGATTTTCTTTCAAGGGACATTTGCTCACACTGTTCTCTTACCTAGAACATTGTATTCATTCTTGTTCAACTATCTTCAAATATTTCTTCTTAAAAGAATTATATCTAATCCTATCTTTCCAATATGTCCTCCAGCATTACATTTAAACATTTTAAGTTACAATGCCAATGTTGTCCCACCATAAAGGCCTGCATTCTTGAGAATCTTATTCTCTTCTCTTATTCTGCCTACTCATTGTACCAAAGTAAACTTCTCCTTAGCCTTTCCCTTGAAAAAGCAAGGATAGGACCAAGATTGAGTAATATATATTAAGGAGCATATTATCTAAATTAAATCTGTGTCATGGCACTCTGAAATCAATGCATAGGCTATATGCACTAAACATTCTATTCATTCATTCATTCATTCATTCAGCAAATGCTTATCGTAAAGGCCTTGGATGTGGCATCCACTGTGTTATCTACCAGAAAAACAAATAAGATACTCTACATGTCTGTATATGTATATGGCAAGTAGTTTTCAGTATCATTGAAGAAAATGTGTACATGATTAACATAATCACTGAAGACCCATTGCTCGGAATTTTATTAAAACATAAGGTCTTAAAACATTAAATACAAGATTAAGTTTTTAAAGTCCCAGGATAGTATGTGGAACTAAGAATAATTCTTCCTATTCTCATTTGGCAAGTAAAATTATCTTAAATAGGTCTACATGTTAACAATGAAATCTCTGTTACCACACAATCATAACAGAATTTTGTTAAGTTTTTAATAGATTGAAGGGACTTAAATGAGTTTTAATTTGTAACAGAAAAATACAGTCAACTGTTGCTTTTCATTTAAATGAAATAATGATTATATTTAAGATACTGCATTTATTTGTTAATGCAGATCATTAGTTCTAATAGTCATTGTATTATTTGACCTTTTGTTTGACTTTTTAAAGAGATCAAAATTAAAAGAACATAGATCTAAAGTACTACTAAATGGGGGAGGAGCTAAGATGGCAAAGTTTGAGGAGGACCGTAGGCTTGCCTCCTCACTTGAACACAGGTAGAAAAATGTCAAGTCATTCTGAATATCCAAGAAATCTACCTGAGGAGTGACAGAACAAACTGCACAACTAGAGGGAGAGAAGGGACCACACTGCAGAAGGTAGGAGTTGCAGAGAAGTGGTTTGGGGGGGAAACAGATTATAGGTGCTGTGGAGGCAGGAGAGCCCTGCTCACAGAGAAAGATGAGAGAGAAGGAGAGCAGTGTACATGTAACCACAGAAGGAGAACACTTACCCAAAGCCATTGACCGGGAAAATGAGGGAGGCTGATTTTTATGAGTTTTTGCAACTAGTGGAGCTCAAAGACTTGAGTTTTAGAGGTTTGTGGCATGACTGGTATTGAGCTGGTATCTGCAGCACTTTTGTGCAGAAGGCAGGCAATTAACCCAGGAGCAGAAGGCATGATCTGAGGATCATGTAAGATGGACTAGGAGAGACTGTTTGCTCTTCTTGGAGGGCATCTGAAAGAGGTGGCATTGCTTCTCTGTGGACAAAAGAGCAGGCAGGTGACATTTCTCTCCCTTGTTCCCCAGAACAGGGGCAGAGACACCTGCTGAGGGAAGCTAACTCAGATACTGGCTATTTAGTGTGCTTTGCTCCAAATTTCACCTCCTTTATTGTGTGTGTAACTGCCCTTCTGGGTCAACCTGAATCAATCCCAGTACAGCCAGACCCTCCCCCAGAAGACCAGCACAGATATACAACACACCAGGTCCCTAAAGTTTGGAATTTTAAAACTCAGCTGAGCTGGTTGGGATAGAACCCAAAAGGCACTGCACTGTTATAGGCAGGCAAATAACCCAAAGACAGTGTGAAAGCAGCAATCTGAAAAAATGCCTAGGATGCAGGAGGGCAAATTGTGTGTGCTTCTGGGAGGCCTTAACAGCAGCAATTGTGAGCTTCCCTCTCTAAGGACAAAGAAGCTGGCTGGCACAATTGCCCTCTCCTGTCCCTCAATATAAACCAACTTCAGTAAATAGCACAGTGCAAACACTGGCTGCCTAATCTGCAAGCCTATGGTCTCCCATCAAAATCAATGAAAACAGTCCAACACCAAGGTAGATTGTAGTAAATTTGCAAAATACTGTGATAAAGAAAAAATCCTAAAATAGCAAGACAAAAGGAGTCCCTAATTTGATAGGGAAGCCAAAAAAGGTTAGCAGTAGAACTCTCCACAGAAACTTGGCAGGCCAGAAGAAAGTGGCATGATATATTCAACATGCTGAACAGGAAAAGTCTGCAGCCAAGAATACTGTATTCAGCAAGACTACCATTCAGAATACAAGAAGAGATAAAGAGCTTCTCAGGCAAACAAAAACTAAAGGAGCTTGTGAACACTAAACCAACCCTGCAAAAAATGTTAAGGACAACTCTTTCAGTGGGAGAGAAAATCCAAAAGTGACAAAAACTAGAAAGAACAGGGGAAATCTCTAGGAACAATGACTTAACAAGTAATATAATGGCACTAAATTCATATCTATCAGTAATCCCTTTGAATGTAAATGACTCAAATGTCCCAATCAAAAGATGCAGGGTGTCAGAATAGATTTTAAAAAATTAAAAAAAAAAAAGACCCATCTATATGCTGACCACAACAGACTCATTTTAGACCTAAAGACACAGGCAGATTTAAAGTGAGGAGGTGGAGAAACATTTTTCATACTTTTGACATCCAAAATGTCAAAAGAAAGCTGGAGTAGCCATACTTATATCAGACAAGCTAGATTTTAAAACAAAGACTGTAACAAGAGATGAAGGGCACTATATCATAACAAAGGGAATTATCCAACAAGAAAATCTAACAATTGTAAATATTTATGCCCTCAATGTAGGATTGTCCAAATATATAAACCAATTAATGACAAACAAAAAAGGAACTCATTGATAATAATACAAGAAGAGTAGGAGATTTTAATACCACACTTACATCAAAGGACAGATCATCTAAGTGGAAAACCAATAAGGAAATAATGGCTTTGAGTGAGATATTGGACCAGATGGACTTAGATATATTCAGAATATTTTATCCTAAAGCAGCAAAATACATATTCTTTTTGAGTGCACCTAGATCATTCTCCAGAATAGACCACATACTAGGTCACAAATCAGGCCTCAAGAAATGCAAAAGGATTAAGATTATACTGTGCATGTTTTCTAATCACAGGCTATGAAAACTGAAGCGAACCACAGAAGAAATTTAGTAAGACTATGAATACGTAGAGGTTAAACAACATGCTACTAAAGAATGAATGTGTCAGGGCACCTGGGTGGCTCAGTGGGTTAATCCTCTGCCTTCAGCTCAGGTCATGATCTCAGAGTCCTGGGATCGAGCCCCACATCAGGCTCTCTGCTAGGCGGGGAGCCTGCTTCCTCCTCTCTCTCTGCCTGCCTCTCTGCCTACTTGTGATCTCTCTCTCTCTCTCTCTCTGTCAAATAAATAAATAAAATCTTAAAAAAAAAGAATGAATGTGTCATTGACGAAATTAAAGAAGAAATATTTTTTAAAAATGCATGGAAACAAATGAAAATGAAAACACAATAGTCCAAAATCTTTGGGATGCAGCAAAAGCTATTGTAAGGGGGAAGTATATACAGGCCTACCTCAAGAAGCAAGAAAATTGTCAAAAATGCAACCTAACCTTACACCTAAAGGAGCTAGAAAAAGAACAACAAATGAAGCCTAAAGCCAGCAGAAGAAGAAAAGTAATAAAGTTTAGAGCAGAAATAAATGATATAGAAACAATCAAACAAACAAACAAAAAAGCCAGTAGAACAGATCAATGAATTAGGAACTGGTTCTTTGAAAAAATTAATAAAATCGATAAACCATTAACCAGACTCATTAAGGAGAAAAAAAAGAGAAAGGACCCAAATAAATAAAATCATAAATGAGAGAGGAGAGATAATGACCAACATCACAGAAATATAAACAACTATAAGACAATATTATGAAAAATTATGTGCCAACAAATTGAGCAGTCTGGAAGAAATGGATAAATTCCTAGAAACATAGAGTACCAAAACTTAAACAGGAAGAAATAAAAAGTTGAACAGACTGGTAACCAGAAAAGAAATAGAATCAATAATCAAAAATCTACCAAAATATACAAGTCCAGGGCTAGATGACTTTCCAGGAGAATTCTACTTAATAACTATTCTTAAAACATTTTTAAACATTTAAATTTTATTATGGGGGGGGAAGAGGGAGTAGAAGAATCTTAAGCAGGTCCCAGACCCTTTGTGGAGTCTGATTCAGGGCTCATTCTCATGACCCTGAGATCATGACCTGAGCTGAAACCAAGAGCAGATGCTTAACTGACTGAGCCACCCAGATGCCCCTGTACCTAACGTTTAAAGAAAAGTTAGTACCTATTCTTTTCACACTATTCCAATAAATAGAAATGGGAGGAAAATTTCCAAGCTCATCTATGAGATCAGCATTTTGTAATTTCAAAATTAGACTAAAATTCCACTAGAAAAGGAACTAAAGTTGAATATCCCTGGTAAACATGGATGGGAAAATTCTCAATAAAATACTAGCAAACTGAATCCAACAGTACATTAAAAGAGTCATTAACCATGACCAACTGGGGTTTATTCCTGGGCAAGAGTGGTTCAATATTTACAAATCAATCAAAATGATACACCACATTAATAAAAGAAAGGATGAGGACCATATGAATCTCTCAATAGATGCAGGAAAGACATTGGACAAAGTACTACATTCATTCGTGATAAAAATCCTCAACAAAGTTGGATAGAAAGAACATACCTCGACATCATAAAGGTAATATATGAAAGAGCCACAGTTAATATATTCCTCAATGGTGAAGAAATGAGAACTTTTACTTTATGGTTAGGAACAAGACAGGCATATCCACTCTCATCACTGTTATTTAACATAGAACTGGACGTCTGATGCCTCAGAAATAAAAGGAATCCAAATTAGTAAGGAATAAGTCAAATTTACATTATTTGCAGATGATATGATATTCTGTATAGAAAGCCCAAAAGACTCCACCAAAAAATTGCTAGAACTGGTAAAGGAATTCAATAAAATCGCAGGATACAAATTCAACATACAAAAATCTGTTGCATTTCTATAACTAATAATGAAGCAGTAAAGGGGCACCTGGGTGGCTCAGTGGGTTAAGCCTCTGCCTTTGGCTCAGGTCAGGATCTCAGGGTCCTGGATCGAGCCCCACATCAGGCTCTCTCCTGAATGGAGGGCCTGCTTCTTCCTCTCTCTCTGCCTGCCTGCCTCTCTGCCTACTTGTGATCTCTCTGTCAAGTAAATAAATAAATAAATCTTTAAAATAAAAAAAAAGAAGCAGTATAAAGAGAAAATCAAGGAGTCAATCCCATTTACAATTGCATCAAAAACCATAAGATATCTAGGAATAAACTTAACCCAAGAGGTAAAAGGTCTATACTCTGAAAACTATAAAACATTGATGAAAAAAAATTGAAGATGACACAAAGAAATGGAAAAACATTTCATGTTCATGGGTTAGAAGAACAAATACTGTAAAATGTCTATAGTATGCAAAGCAATTTACACAATTAAAGCAATCTCTATCTAAATACAACCAGCATTTTTCACAGACCTAGAACAAATAATCCTAAAATTTGTACGGAATCACAAAAGACCCAGAATGACCAAAGCAATCTCGAAAAAGTAAAGCAAACCTGGAGGCACCACAATTTTGGACTTCAAGTTATATTACAAAGACACAGTGATCAAGATAGTATGGTACTGGCACAAAAACAGACATAGACCAAAGGAAAACCCAGATATAGAAACCCAGAAATAGACCCACAATTATATGGTTAATTAATCTTCCACAAAGTAGGAAAGACTATCTAATATGAAAAAGACTATCTCTTCAACAAATGGTGTTGGAAAAACTGGACAGCAACATGCCAATTAATGAAACTGGAACACTTTCTAGACCTAAATTTGAGACTTGAAACCATCAAAATCCTAGAGTAGAACACAGACAGTCACTACTTTGACATCAGCTATAGCAACTTCTTAACAGATATGTCTCCTGAGGCAAGGGAAACAAAAGAAAAAATAAACTATTGAGATTTCATTAAGATAAAAAGCTTCTGGACAATGAAGAAAACAATCAAGAAAATTAAACTTTTGGAATGGGAGAAGATATTTGCAAATGACACATCTGATAAAGGGTTACTATCTAGAATATATAAAGAACTTATCAAACTCAACACCAAAAAATGGATAATCCAGTTAAAAAACGGTCAGAAAACATGAACATTTTTTCCAAAGAAGACGTCCAGAGAGCTAAGATACATGTAAAGATGCTCAGTATAACTCATTACGAGAGAAATACAAATAAAAAATTCAATGAGATATTATCTTACACCAGTTAGAATGGCTAAAATCAACAGCACAGGGAACAACAGGTATTTCAGAGGATGTAGAGAAAGGGAAACCCTCTTACACTATTAGCGGGAATGCAAAAACGGACCAGCCACTCTGAAAAACAATATGGAGGTTCCTTAGAAACTTAAAAATAGAACTGCCTAACAATTTAGCATCTGTACTACTAAGTATCCAAAGGATACAGAAGTATTGATTTGAAGGGATACATGCACACTGATGTTTGTAGGAGCATTATCTACAATAGCCAAATTATGAAAGAACACAAATGTCCATCCAGTGCTGAATGGATAAAGAAAATGTGCCATATATATATCTATCTATCTATATATACACACATATATAATGTATATTATCACTCATCATATTATATAGTATATAATTATTAATATTTATTATATATAATATGTTATTTATAGTCTATATATTATATAAAATACATTATGTATATATTTATATACATAATATATGTATATAATATATATATTATTCAGCCAGAAAAAAGAATGAAATCTTGACCTGAGCAATGATGTGGATGGAGGTAGAAAGTATTATGGTAAGTAAAATAAATCAGTCCGAGACCAACAAATACCATATGCTTTCACTCTTATGTGGAATTTATGATAAAAATATATTAACATATACAAATTAGAGGAAAATCAAGAAACAGACTCTTAACCACAGAGAACAACCTGATGGTCACTGGAGGGTAGTTGGGCAGGGGAATGGTTTAAGTGGGTGATGGGTTAAGGAAGGCACTAGTACTGATGAGCACTGGGTGTTGTAAGTGTTGAATCACTAAATTCTACACCTAAAACTAAACTGTAAGTTAGCCAACTGGAATTTAAATAAAAACTTGAAAAAAGAATAAATAAACAAATACACATATTTGAATGTATTTACCTAGAATGGTAAAGTTTACCACTTACATCCCTTTTTTTATTCTAGGCACAGAAATCAATAGGTTGTTTCCTAACCTCACATGAATTTAAGTGTGGCTACATAACTGAATTTTGGAAAGTGAGTAAATTATGTGACCTACTTCCTTACTTTCAAGTTTTCCTTGAAAACTTCCCAATGGTTCCCTCCTCTGGCTAGATGCATCTGATGAGGAGATCTATGGAGTGGTGAACGCAAAAGTGAGAAGGAGCCTAGGTCCTGAGTGGCTCTTCTGCTAACTACCACATGAACAAGAAGAAAATTTTGATTGGCTTGATCTTTCAGATATTCAAGCCCAATTGTTATACTAATTTTCCTACCTAACCCATAGATCTAGCCTAGTAATTATCTTGTAGATGCCATTCAATAAATGAATGCATATAATAAAAAATAATTAGACTAATCACTGGCATTCTATCTGAAAGAAACAAATGAACTCTGGTGGGGGAAAATATTGAGATTCACTTTCTCAATTTTTTTTAAAGAAATGTACATGATCGAGAAGCATGAGTGTCAATAGCTAAAATTATGTGATAATAAATTTAACAAGATTGTTTTATGATTTTTAAAAATACCTCTGAAAGTGTGATACATTTGTTTTTGTTTTTCATACTCTGTTTTCAGGTTTTGAAAAATTGTTAATAAACATGATTGCATAGAAAATCCACGTAATTGGATACTTACTATCCAATAAGTATTTGGATATACACGAAGTTCTATTTAAAGATTAACATTGATTATGGAAAAACATATCTTTAGCTAAATGATTCAGTGTAATTGAGGTCACTATTTAGTCATTTAAAAACTTTCATCACTAAATACTTTTAAATATTTTATGAATCATGTAATTACCTTGAGTATTTGTGTTAAGCACTGTAGTTCATGGTAGAAAATGTACCTGCTACCATATGAGTCACATAAAATTACATTGATGAAGTTTTTAAAATACTCCTAGCAGCCAGATCTAATTTGAGAGTAGATATCAGTAGGTTTATTCTCAGAAGGAAAAAATAATCAAACTTTATCTCTTCCATTTGCAGTCTCAAATCAAAGGTGAAGAGGCATTAAAAATTTAAACACATATTACATGGCTGTTTAAATATCAGGCATTATCAAAATTCAAATATTTCTAATAAATCCAGATGGCTCTAATTGCTGAGGATTTAGTTGATTACAATTATTTTGAATTCAAAATGTGTACTTCCTTATAATTGATTTTAAATTACTTAATTTCTTCCTGCATTATTGATGTCATTAGCAAAACCAAGTTGCTATTAAGAAAATAATCCAAAGAATTAAGCATTGATAAATTAGCCTCTTGGAAGTATATACCTATGAACCATGTCATTTCAAAATTAATGTGGTATTTTGATCCTTTGACCAGAAGAGAAAATGAATATAAAAATTGCCTTTATCAGTGTTTGACACCAAAGTAACTAAATCATGTTTAAAGAAGGAAAAGGTTATTTTTATTATTTTCACTGATAAAGTAGTTTACAATATTTAGTACTAACAGACAGAAAACTAATCAAATCCATCCTTGTAAGAAACGGACTCTGATCTCCTGCTATCGACCATATGGAATACTTTCACTTCTAGACAATAACGCTGGAACCCATAGACATATGAAAGTTATAGGATACTCCCAGAGTATGCTGGGCCCATTCTCTTAATACCAGACAACTTCATAAAGCTTTCAGGATGTACATGACTCAAGTTACTATATTTTTTCTGTAAAAGTGCATGCTCTTTTCACAAAATATCTTTTCATGAAGTTTAACCTAATGTGGCCCATTATTTTTAATCAACATGTTGATGTTCATTTTTCACCTTCAACTCCTGCAGTTCCATAAAAGTTCTCTACCTCAGAAAATGGGGCCCTCTGATCAACACCAGGTTTAAAAAAATTTTTTTTCTCATTAAACTCCCTACAATGTAAGTATCAAATCCTTTTCTGATTTTGAATAATTTTTAATTCAACCTCTGCTTATGAACATTTTATTCATCATTAGAATAGACTTTATTCCCCCACGTTTTATTAATAAGCATCCACTCCTTTTTCTTAGTACAACACCACCATAACCTTCTTTGGAACATGTCTTTCCACTTATTCCTATCATATACATATTGGTTGTGACTAATAACCATCCCTGACTATGGTGATTGCCTCAGGATAGGAAGTCAACCTAATCAGGTAGGGGTGTGTGTGTGTGTGTGTGTGTGTGTGTGTGTGTGTATGTATTTCAACATAGGAAATATAGAAATTTAAAATGCAATAGACATATCACCCCTATGGTGGGAGAATCTATCTCAGACTGAGCTTAAGTGAGAACAAAATAATCTCTCTTATCCTTAAGGCAAAAATACATGGAGCCATCATTCTCTCTTACCCAAGCCCCACTCTTAATGCCTTGGATAATATTGTCAGATGTGGAAAAATACAACAAACTAACCATCTGTCACCATTCTACTCAAATAACCAATCAATGCGACCTTCATACTTTTGTCTAGATTAGTATAACAGTCTCCTAATAATTGTCATTTTTTTACTCCTAGGATAATACATTTTCACGAAATAGCCAGAAATCAGAATTTCTGTTTGGACTATGATGCAGTAGCTCAGATTTAAATAACCTTCTCCCAGATATTTGCAAATGACATATCCAATAAAGGGTTAAATCCAAAATATACAAAGATATAAAAATATATAAAATATCTATATGTATTATATATAATAAAAATACATACAAAATATAAAAATAAAACTCAACACCCCAAAAATGAATAATTCAATTAAAAATGAGCAGGAGATATGAATAGACATTTTTCCAAAGAAGACATATAGATGGTCAACAGATACATGAAAGTATGCTCAATATCACTTATCACCATGGAAAATGCAAATCAAATCTACAATGAGATATCACCTCATACCTGTCAAAATGGCTAAACTCAATAACACAAGAAACAACAGGTGTTGGCAAGGCTATGGAAAATGGGGGACCCTCTTATACTGTTCTGGGTTCAGAGTGGTGCAGCCACTCTGGAAAACAGTATGGAGTTTCCTCAAAAAGTTAAAGATTGAACTGCTGAACAATCTAGCATCTGCACTACTAGGTATTTACTCAAATAGTACAAAAGTAACAATTCAAAGGGATACATGCACCTCAAAATTATATTATAGCACCATTATTTACAATAGACAAATCATGGAAATAGCCCAAGTGTCCACTGACTGATGAATGGATAAAGAAGATGTTATATATATATATTATATATATATATATCAGATATATATATAATATATATATATATAGAGAGAGGAATATCATTTAGCTGTAAAAAAATGAAATCTTGCCATTTACAAAGACGTGGGTGGAACTAAAGAGCATTATGCTAAGTGAAATATGTCAGAGAAGGAAAAATACCATATGATTCCACTCATATGTGGAATTTAAGAAGCAAAACAAATGAGCAGGGACACCTGGGTGGCTCAGTTGGTTGAGTGTCTGCCTTCAGCTCAGGTCACGATCCCAGGATCCTGGGATCGAGTCCCCGCATTGGGCTCCCTGCTCAGCAGGGTGTCTGCTTCTCCCTCTCCCACTCCCTCTGCTTATGCTCTCTCATTCTCTGTGTGTGTGTCAAATAACTAAACAAAATAGAATAAAAATCTTTAAAAAATTAGCAAAGGGGGAAAAATAAGAAAGAGAGACAAACCAAGAAACACACTCCTAACTATAGAGAACAAACTGATGGCTAACAGAAGGGAGGTAGGTGAGGGGTGGGTGAAACAGGTGGTGAGGATTAAGGAGAACACTTGTGATGAGTATGAGGTGATATATGGATATATTGAATCACTATATTGTACACCTAAAACTAATATTATATTGCATGTTAACTAACTGGAATTTAAATAAAAACTTAAAAAAAAACCCTCTCCCATGAGCAACTAGAGAAGCGAAAAAAAAATACTTTTAAATTGGTTTGAATGCATCAAAGCAAATCTTCAGCCAGGAATAAAGATCCCAGGATGCCAGGAAGAAGAGAAATACACAGAAGTGAGTGGGGGCACTTCCTTCTTCTTTCTCCTTTTAGGACTTGCCAATGTCTATGGGGTGGGCCGAGAGACCAAATAGAAAGCATTCTGTTTTTTACCAACATACCAAAACAGAGTATAGCTAAAGTTTAGAGGCAAATTTATAGCCTTAAGTTTCTGTGTGTGTGTGTGTGTGTTGTGTGTGTGTGTGTGTGTGTGCATGCCTTCCAAGAATGAATAGAGCAAATTAAAAACAAAAATGTAGAAGCAAGGCAATAATGAGCAGATTTATTTATATAATTAGCAAGATGGATCAAAGAGAAATAGATTAACAAAATTAGTAATAAAGAAAGCATGTAAATAAATATCCTACAGCATAAATGGATAAAAGATTATTTAAAAAGACAGTAATTTAAATTTTATATGAAATGAAAAAGTCCCTTAGAAAACATAATAAAACTGGGACAAGAATATAAAAAAGATATTAGACCTTTATATATTCAAATATATTTATTTAAATTAAAATCATTCCCCAAAGAAAACTCCAAGTCTAAATTATTTTAGAGTTAAACTTCTCAAATATTTGAGGAAGAAATATCCCATCAATTTCATATAAATACTTCAAGATATGAGGAAGATAGGATAAGCAGTTTATTTCTTTCAATGGTGCTAATATAAACTGTTTATCAAAACCGGATGCAGTCATTACAAGAAATGAAAATCTTAGGCCAATATCTTGCATGTATATAAACATAAAAACCTCAAACAAATATTAACAAATTGCATTGAGCAAAATATAAAACTAATAATAGGTCACTCTTAAATTGGGTTTTATTCCTGGAGTGCAAATTTAGTTTATCCTTTGAAAAATCAGCCATAGTAATACATCACATTGAAAGAATAAAAGAGAAACACAATAGAATAATTATAATACATGAAGAAAAGTCTGTTGATAAAATTCAAATCTCTGTTATGACAAAATACTTTTTAAAAAACATGAACAGATTAGAAACAGTAGGTACTTTCTTAACATAGAAAAGTCTATTTAGAAACAAAAACTTTTAGCAAACATCATACTTCATGCGAACTATTCAATACTTTCCCTATAACATCAGGAATGAGACAATGATGTCTAAGTTGAGAGACAATTCTCCATAGAGCTTTTCAAGACTATTTTGTGATAGATATTTGTATTGTAAATTACCTTGAAGAGAGTTCTGAAACAGGCATATGCATTCACCAGATTTATGAAAAAACTTCAGTACATTGGGAAAGTACAGTGGGAAGAATCATCTCTTCAATAATGGAGGTTCTTTAACTGTGTATTTACATGGGAAAAAAATCTTGATCTCTATATCATCCTACATACAAAGATAAATTCCAGGTATATGGTGTGTGAAAGTTTTTTAAAAAAAGAAAGAAAAATTCTAGAATATAACAGGAAAATATCTTCATGACATTGGGATGAATGGAAAGTCATAATTAGAAATTAAAACACAATAATTATATAGGAGAGGACTGACAAATTGGAGATCATTAAAATTAAGATTGATTAAAGATACCATTAAAAAATTGAAAATAATCCACAGAAGGTATCCTTTAATAAAGGAATGGATACACAAACTATTTATCATTTGATGGATATGGAATATTATTGGGATGGAATATTATTCAGCAATTAAAGGAAATGGCCTACCAAGCCACACACTAAGAGGAATCTTAAATGCTGATTGCTAAGTGAAAGAAGCCAGTATGAAAAGGCTACACAGGGTATGATTCCAACTATATGACCTCCTCGGAAAGGCCAAACTATGGAGACAATAAAATACCAGGGGTTGCCAGGAGTTTGGGAAATGAAATAATCAATAGGTGGAACACAGTGGATTTTTAGGGCAGTGAAACTATTCAGCATGAAATTATATTGATGGATACATGACATAATGCATTTGACAAAATCCATTGAACTGTACAACACAGAGTGAGCCCTAATGTAAACTATGGACATTAGTTAATAGTGTATCAATATTAGTTAATCAGTTATGACAAATATAGAACACAAATACAAGATATTAGTCAATAGGAAAAACTTTGCGTTTAGTGCAGGGACAGGTATGATAGGAATTCTATAGATTCTACTTAACTTTCCAGTAGTCATAAAACTGCTCTAAAAAAAAATGAGGTTTATTATAAAAAATCCACAGAGTAGGAGAAGATGTTTCCAATGTATATATTCAACAAAGAACTCATAACTAAAAAACTCCTAATTAGTAAAAAGTATAAATAGTTCAATTCAAAAGAGGGAAGAAATGTGAAAATGTACTTTAAATCTAGACTACCCAAATGGCCAAAAAGCATGAAAAAGGTATTCATATTCATTAGCTATAGTGTCAATAAAATTTAAGTCACAAAGAAATACACTAACATTTTCAGAATTGCTAAAATTAAAAATACCTAGCGAGGATATAGAATAATTGTCACTCTTTTCAAAAGAGTGGGAATATTCTTTCCATGAACACATGCATGCACTGTTCCTTGTTCCTTTCAAGCTTCTACTTACATATTATCAACTCATCATGGAATTTATTAACAATCCTATTTAAATAGTCTCCCATTCTCAATTTATATCTCCTTATTTATTTCATTTTTTTCATAGTTCTTACTACTTCTTGTCATATTTTATATGACTTTGTTCACTGCTCTACTCCAGTTTCCTGAACAATAAATAGTATTTGGCTTTCAATAAATAAAAGTTGAATGAATTAATTAATCAGTCAATAAATTGTTGAATGAAGGCAGCTTGAATTTTCTGTCACTTTCAAACTCTGTGTTGGTAAAATGAGTGATAAGTTGTGCCTGGGCGGCTCGGTTGAGCATCAGACTCTTGGTTTTTGGCTTAGGTCATGGCCTCAGGGTCTTGAGATCAAGCCTTGTGTTGGGCTCTGCACTCAGTGCGGATTCTCCTTAAGAGATTCTCTCTCCCTCTTTCTCCCCCTCAGCCCCTCTCCTCACTCCCACTGTCTCTCTCAAATAAATAAATAAATAAATAAATAAATAAATAAATAAATCTTTAAAAGTTGTGATACAATGATAAAAAATAAAATGATGATGACAATAATAGTGATAATAGCTGACACATGTAGTGCTTACTGTAACATACATATGTCACATACTAATTTAATCCTTATAACAATCCTGAAAGAGGTACAAATACTTTCTTGTTTTATCAGTAAAAGTTATACTGAGGAATAGGACAGTGGACTTTTTTCCACGAGGCTTATATGTGAGGAAGCCTGTATAAAAATACAATCTAAGTTCAGAGTACAATCCTTTAATTATTAGGATACATCATTTTTCTCTACAGTATGGGGTGTTTGTAGAAGGATAATACATATATAGGGGAATAATCTAATTTTATTAATTAAAGTACATCATGTCTTATTTGTATATAAATACACAGAAGAGTGGACAATAGCAATTCAATGTATGCCCCACTTAGCTTTCTAGTCCTCACTATGGGTTAAGCATCTACCACTGATAATGCTTGATTGGGAATGGGGCTTAGGTCAAATTCTTAGAG
The DNA here is from genome assembly GCA_002007465.1 of Ailurus styani. Lineage (NCBI taxonomy): Eukaryota > Metazoa > Chordata > Mammalia > Carnivora > Ailuridae > Ailurus > Ailurus styani. The sequence continues at coordinate 3,086,784 of LNAC01000144.1, read as the reverse complement.
AAATGAATTCTGGGTCCTTAGAGAATATTAATTGCCCATGGCTACTCTCAATTGTTTAGAGAAACAAAATTCTGCCTAGATGTTTGCCTTCTGGCTTGATGCAAGCAAATACAAGTCATAATAAATTATGTAAGATAGTTTGCCCATACTAGAGCTTTCACATCATTACCTTTGTCAATGTAGGCAATGGTAAATAACCCCCCAACATATTACCAAGAAAACTCCATACACCATGTTGAATTTAACATCCAATATCCGAAGGTGATTAGGAAATGTTAAGTAAGACCAGATCTCCAGTCTACCTGAAATTCTGCTCTTATATAAACCAGAGCTAGTAGAAGAGCCATCTTTCCAGAAATACCACTTTTCTTTAACTGAAAAATACATTTTATTTTTCTTTAACTGAAAAATATGTTTTATTTTCTTTTATTTCCCACAGAATATCTATAACAGCAATCATAGAGCACAAAATAAGGGATGTTAAATAAATAAACATACCTCGTAAGTTTTGTAGCTACTACATTTTTAATAATTTTAAGGAAGATCAGTAAAGGTCTTTGTCTTAATTATAACATAGGTTCATTTGAACATGCTATGGATAACCTTGAATTATGCAAGGAAGAAATGTATTTCTCTATCATGTTAAATTTCACATGTATGTCATTCAGGTGTAGTAAGGCAGCCCAATGTCTTTTCAGGCTCAGACCCTTTCCAGGCTTCTCTTTTATTATCCCTAGGGAGAAACTTTTATACAAATGATAGAAGGTGGGGCTCTGCTCATAAAAATCCAGATTTCAAGCAAAAAGAAGAAAGAAAAAGAAAAATGAAAATGCCATGGTCACTTCCTGTCAATGATATATCCAAGACATTTTTGTTTTGTTTTGTTTTGTTCCATTTTGTTTTAAGTAGGCTCCACACCCAACATGGGGCTCGAACTCACCACCCTGAGATCAAGGTCACATGCTCTACCAACTGAACCAACCAGGTGTCCTGACATTATCCAAGATGTTTGACAAATCACTTGCCCCTAAATACTTATCAAAATAAGTCACACAATGACATCCAACTTCAAGGAAATTTAGTAAATATAATCTTCATTGTTAATGATCATGTATCCAGCAAAGGATCAAGACTTTTACTGTTTTAGAAAGAGGGTTCTGTGTGATAACTAGCAGCCTCCACTACAGTTGTCATGACACAATTCAATGGGAATTCATTTACAAGTCACACCTTAAATGGAATCACTCTTCCTATCTAGAGGAATGCACTGTTACATGCTCAAAGCAAATTAAAAGATAACCGTAAAGGAAAATATAGGTAAATTACAGTTTTTTCTCTGTTTCATTCTGGTGATCATGCCATAAGGTATAAAGTTGAATCACTATGTTTTACACCTGAAATTAGTGTAACATTTTACGTCAACTATACTCAAAAAAAAATTTAAAAACATTTATTGTAAGATGACACTGCTGAAGAGCCTCTGCAGCTCAAACTCATTAAGTGCTATAAAATGTCTATGTTCTGTGTACTTCTAGAGAACTCATTAGGATACCACATTATGGTGCCATTTGGAGTTAGGAAAAAATAAATGTGCATATAAATATTATTTTTAAAGACTTGGAGATGAAAGAAGACAAGCAATTATTGGCAGAGACTGAGAATTTCTGAAAAGGGATCTGATTGAAGTACAGAATATATTGTGACTCTCAGACCAGAATCAGCTAAAACTGAAGAATTCAAACATTAGAGCATTTTATAACAATCACTTAGGAAAGAGAAGTAGATATTAGTACAACCATCCTAACACCAATTATTTATTGAAAATAATTTGATATTTATAATAAAAGCACTCTGATTTTAACCTGTAGTTTACTACATACAACTATATTAGCCTACAAGTAATACAAAGCCCAATTTCTAATAGCTTAACCACACAGATATATACAGTTCTTACGTACCAGGAAGTCCAGAATTATATAGTCCAGTAGCTCCAAAATATCATTAATATTCAGACTTCTCTTATTTTAGCTCAATCATCTTTCGCATTCAGTTTTCTTTCTTTCTTTTTGTATTTTAAGATTTTATTTATTCATTTGAGAGAGAGGGAGAGAAGGCAAGTGAGCAGGGGGAGAGGTAGAGGAGCCAGACCTAGGGCACGATCCCAGGATCCAGAGAACGTGACCTGAGCCAAAGGCAGACACCTAACCATCTGCGCCATCCAGGAACCCCACACATTCAGTTTTCAATGTCCTGGTTGAAAAATAGTTATTTATTTCTCAAGGATGACATTTGAGTTGGTTAAAGGGAGAAAGAAAAGGTACTGCTAAAAAAAGAAAGGTAAAGTTTTCTTCTTAAGTTTTTTAATAGCTATTATTCCCAAACGGGTCAATATTGTATAATATAGACATCCTTAAAAAAAAAAAGGAAGTTTGAGAGATGGGAAATTAGAGGACTAAAAAGAAATGAAACATTCTTGGTTGGATGGCCAATGCACAATGTCTGCTACATTACAAGTTCTCTTTTTATGGGGCATCTGGGTGGCTTAGTCAGTTAAGGAGCTGCCTTCGGTTTGGGTCATGATGCCAGGGTCCTGGGATTGAGCCCTGGATTGGGCTCCCTGCTCATTGTGGAGCCTCCTTTTCCCTCTGCTACTCCCCCTGCTTGTGATATCTCTCCTTGTCAAATAAATATGTAAATACATACACAATACATAAGTAAAATCTTTTAAAAAGTTCTTTTAAAAGTTACTATTATAGAAAACTACATATATACATTTATTTTCAACAAAACCCTTTTTGTTTTTATAAAATACTGAGATTAAATAATCTCCCTGACTTTTGGCAGGAATACTATCTGATCCAGTAAACCTTGTCTGACAAAATATAGTACAGATTCTGCTACTGAGACTGAGTATGGCCTATTATTGTTCAGTTAATATCCACCCCTGAGACCCATGCGACACTTATCTCCATGGTGGGGATATACTTCCCAGATCATAAACACTGAGCTCTGTTACATGATGTTTCTCTGACTTCATGCTAGGTAAAGTGTACTTTTGAATGCTTTGATTTGAGGCTTAGGCATTTGACTTGCTTTACGCAATGGGATTTTAGTGGATGAGAGACAACCCAAAGTTTAAAATGAGATGAGTGGTTGGTTGGGCTTGTTCTATAATTTCCTGTAATTTACCATTAGAAGTATATTATTTGGCTTGTCACTTGTCCAAAGAAGATGACAGATACAGGAAGCAAACCTGTACCCACTGTTTGGTGCCAAGCCCATCTAAACCCTAAGGTGAGGCAGATCCTAGCCTACTTACAAATTAGAAAGTGATAAATAAATCTTTGTTTTTGAAAGTCATAGGAAGTTTTAGGTTGTCTCTTATGCCAATAGATAACTACTAATTCTTTGGGCAAAACAACTAAAACAATCCTCCTTAAAAATTGATTTAGCTGACTGGGGATGCTAAACCTTATAACATTTGTCATACAATGCTCTGTATGCAAGTTGTTCGTGTTTTTTCTTATTTCTCTCAACAGAAAATTAACTTACAGAACTCAACTAAAGTGATATTATACAAAACTGTACCTCCACATCCTTAGTAACTCATTAAAATTGTAATACTTATTGAAATAAGGTTAACTATAAAAACAAGAAATAAATAGCAACTATTTTATTTTAAAATCACAAGATAGCCTTTTAGAACTATTTGGATTTCAAATATGGCAAGTAACAAGTAGTTACTATTGATTCATACCGTCTGATTCAAAATCATGTTAAATATAACGGTAAAGGCAGGTCTTATAAAAAGAAGACACCCAGGTGATGTGCTCAGATTGACTTCTTTATGCCATGAACTGTAAATGGTCTGAAAATTGTCCCTAGTTGCAAGCTAACTAGCTAGCCTGCCACAGTTATGAGATGCTGGCAGAAAGCACAAGACTCCTGGGTCAGTGAGGTATTGGCATTAGGATACAGATTTATGGAACAGAGTAGAGAGCCCACACATAAAATCACACATATATAATGAAGTGATTTTAAACCAGTGTGCTCAGTGTAAAAAAAAGAATAGTTTTTTGAACAAATTATGCAGAAACAACTGACTATCTTTATGCAGAAAAAAAATGAGCCTAGAGTGGTGTTAGTGGGAATGGTAGAATAAGGACCTCCAAATATCTGCTCCTTTACAGCAGCAATGTTAATACTGAAAAAAAAAAAGTAAAAGCCAACTTTTTCGGAATCCTGAAAATTAACCAGATTCTTGGAGTCTTTTACTCAAGAAAAATAGCAGAATATTGGTAAGACAGGTAAGCACTGGGGCATTTTAATTTGTCCTATTCTCATTTCCCTCTCTCCAGCTTCATAGTAGATTTGAAAACCAACCACAAAAGCATAGCCTGGCAGTCACTGGAGAGAGCATAAAGGGCTTGAAGTCTCCAAAAACAAAACCGCCTGAGAACTGTTACTACATGACAAGCAGGCAGTGCAAACAAAAAGTGAAGGCTTAAGCAGAGCTGTCAGCTGTTTAAGTGCTAAGGTGTGTGTCCACACATACACACGAAACACCATAGTAAAGTCTGGGAGAATTACTGATTCAAGGCATTTAAGGGGATCTCTGTCCATTTATGAGCTGACCACTACGATAACTAAGCAGAGACTTCTGTGGGCACATAGGACAAAGAATACAGATTTAACAGAATTAGTTCCATAAAGTCAGTAAGTATATAAACAGCAACAAACACCACCGCCACAAAAAAGCAGCAATGATAACAACAAGAGACAGTAACAACAATAAAACCTGGGGAGGAGGAATTCTACCTGAGAGTTGCCACATTATATTATTTTAAAAGTCCACCTTTAAATAAAAAAAATATATAAGATATGTATAGAAACAAGAGAATACAGCATATTCACATTAAAAAAGCAGTCCTTAGAAATTATCCCTGAGGAAATCAGACTTTTTATTACTAGAAAAGATTTTGCATAAGCTATTTAAAATATGTTCAAGCAACTAAAGGAAACTAAGTTTAAATACTAAAAAAATATATTATTATCTCACCATATTAAGGAATATCAATAAAGACATAAAATTATAAATAAAAAAGAACCAAATAGAAATTATGATTTAAAAATACAATAACAGAAATGGGAAAAAAAATCATTAGATGGGCTCAAGATCATATTTGAAGGGACAGAAAAAAGAATCTGAACTTGAAGTTAATTGAGATTATCTAGCTGAGGAGTTGAAAGCTCAAAAGAAAAAAAAGTAGGGGTGGGAGGGTGGGGAGAAAAGATGACTCGTTTGGCAAACCTGTAGGACACTATCAAATGTAAGATACAGTAGGAGGCCCAGATGGAGAGAGAGAGGCAGAAAGAGTAACTGAAGATATAATGGCTGAAATCTTCCCAAATTTTATTTAAAATCATTAACCTACATATTAAAGAAGCTCAAAGAACTCTGAGCAGAATAAAATCAAAGAAACCTAGAACTAGATTCATTGTATTTAAATGGTCTCAAGACAAAGACAGAGAAATGACTCTGCATAAAGGGATCCACAATGTATTATTTTCCTATTGTTGTTACAGAAAAAATTGGTAGAACTTAGTGGTTTAAAATGACACAAATCTATTATCTTATGTTTTTAGAAATTAGACATCTTAAATTAATCTCACTTGCTAAAATCAAGAAGTCAAAAGGCCAGAATGTCTTCTAAAAACTCTAGGGGAGAATGTGTTTCCTTGCCTTTTTCAATTTTTAAAGGCTACCTGCATTCCTCCTCGGGTCATGGCACCTTTCCTCCATCTTCAAGGCCAGTAAAAATTAGCTCAAATCATTCTCATGTTTCTGCATCTCTCTGAATCTGTTTTCTGCCTCCCTCTCCTACTGATAAGGACCTTTTGAGCATATTAGGCCCACCCTGATATTTCAGGATAATCTCCTTGACTCAGTGTCAGCTGATAAGCAATCTTAAAATCATCTGCATTTTTAATTCCCCTTTTCTATAAAATCTAACATATTCATGGACTACAGATATTAGGATATGAACATCTTTGGAGGTACATTATTCTATCACATTTTTTTCTATCACATTGTATAAGATTAAAAGCTGATAGCTCATCATAAGCCATAAGCAACTGGAAAGCAGTGAGATGATAGAGTCAAAGCTGAAAGAGTCAGCTATCAACCAAGAATTCTACTTCTACAAAAACTATCCTTCAAACATGACAGAATAATTAAGACAATCACAGATAAGCAATATAAAGGAAATCCTTCTGACAGATATGAAAGGAAGTAAGGCATATTCACATATTCAAAAATTTTGGAGATTAGAATGTGGACATCTTTGGGGGCAATTACTCTGCCTTCCACAGAGAGAAACTTCTTCAACCTCATAAATGTTGTCTATAGTCAACCACAACTAACATCATATTTAATGTTAAAAGACTAAACACTATCCTTCTACTATCAGGGACAAGATAAGGATATCACCTCACACCCCATTTATTAAACATTGTACTGGAAATTCTAGCTAGCTCCTTTAAGCTAAAAAAAACACATTAGGAAAAGGGAAAAATGAAGGCGGGTGGGGGGGGGCGGCGGAATCAGAGTGGGAGACAAACCATGAGAGACTATGGACTCTGGGAATCAAACTGAAAGTTTAGAGGAGCAGGAAGGGGGATAGGTGAACCCAGGGATGAGTATTAAGGAGGGCACGTATTGCATGGAGCACTGGGTGTCATACGCAAACAATGACTCATGGAACACTACATCAAAAACTAATGATGTACTGTGTGGTGACTAATATTACACAACAAAAATATATATAAAATAAATAAATAAAAGGCATCAAGAATGAAAAAGAAGTAAAACTATTCTCTATTTTCAGAAGACATGTATATATAAAATTACCCAAAATGCACAAAAATTACAAAATCTTAAAAATAAGTTCAGCAAATTAGCAAGACACAAGATCAATTTATAGGAATCAGTTATATCTTATACATTAGCAAAGAAGAATCCAAAATAAGAAAATAAGAAAACATTCATTAAATAGCACCAAAAAGGATAAAATACTTAGAAATAAAATTTAAAAAATTATTGCAAGACTAGTACTCTAAAAACTACAAAATACCACGGAAAGATATTAAAGAAGATTCATGTAAATGGAAAGACATCTCACATTCATGAATCAGAAGACTTAATATTGTGAAGATAATATTTTTCAAATTGATCTGAAGATTTAAAGAAATTCCTCTCAAATTGCCTAGCCAGCTTTTTTTTTTTTTTTTTGTCCACAAACTGACAAGCAGGTCCTAAAATTCACGTAGAAATGCAAGGGATTCAGAACAGCCAAAACAGTCTTGAGAAAGAATAACAATGTTGGAAGATTCACGTTACATGATTCAAAACTTACTGGAGAAATGCAATTATCAAGATGATATGGTATTTGCATTGGGATAGACATATGGATCAATGGAATATAATTGAGATTCCAAGTATAAAACCTTAAAGTTACAATCAATTGGCTTTTTTTATGAAGGTCCAAGATAATTCAATGGGGAATAGAATAATCTTTTTAACAAACAGCACTGGAGCCATTAGATAACCACTTGTAAAAAAAAATACGGCTGAACCTACTAAAGGATTCCAACTTATATAACATTTTAGAAAAGACAAATCTAATCTAGTATGATAGTAAATAGATGGTTCGTTGGTCCAAAGGCAGGAGAGAAGGCAGTGATTGTAAGGGGATACAAGGAAACTTTTTGTGGGATGAAAAATTTTGTAACTAGATCATGGTGGTTGCCCTGGTTCATAAACTGGTTAAATCTCATCAAAATGTTTACTTAAAATGTGATATTTGGGGCACCTGGGTGGCTCAGTGGGTTAAAGCCTCTGCCTTCAGCTCAGGTCATGATCTCAGGATCCTGGGATCGAGGCCCGCATCGGGCTCCCTGCTCAGTGGGGAGCCTGATTCCTCCTCTCTCTCTGCCTGCCTCTCTGCCTACTTGTGATCTCTCTCTCTCTCTGTCAAATAAATAAATAAAATCTTAAAAAAAAAAAAAGAAAACCTCCTCTTCAAAAATAAAATAAAATAAAATGTGATATTTGGTCATATATAAATTAAACCTCATTAAAGTTAATAAAGATAACATGACCCTGTATGATATAGTTTTATTTTATATAAAATATTAACTTTATTTCTAGGGGAAAAACACTGAAGAAATACATTTGAAACATTTTCAAATAAATAATTAATTTATAACTTTGTATAAGATCAAAAGTAAAGCAAGATTACCATTGTGTATGAGGTAATTATGTCAGAGTAAAGAATCCATGGCCAACAGAATGATCATTGATTTAAAACAGAGGTGGCTTCATTGTACTTACAATCTCATGCTGCTTCTCAAAAATAAGAAATTTTATAACTTTTAAGTACTTAATAATCCTATTATATGTAATATTTGTCTTTCTAGGAAATACAAATGTTCAACAGATAGATTTAAACATATTTTCTCTTTCTTAGTATAAGAATACACAGTATTAAAATGTAATTTCTCATTGGCATAGAAAGTGGGCTGGAAATAAAATGACTTTATAGTGCATTCTGTTGGTATTAAACATTTTTCATTTTGTTAATGACTGTTAGAAAATTAATTTCACCAATAATTTAAACTTATACAAAAATGAAATAAAACACAAGTATTATGTTAGAATTAGAATTTTGTCATTATTAGAGAAATATAATCATACATCATCCACCCTGGTCTCTGAAATACTCCCAATGATTTAAGACTTTGGCACATGCTTCAGACTTTTTATTCATGTACTTATTTTCATTTTCACTACTCATTTAACTCATTATTAACTTATGATTCTGGTAATCAACTTTTGACAGTTGATAATGGAAGTTAACACATCAAATAATGTGAGAAACCTTAATTAATACTAAAAGGAAGTTCAAAGTAAAAGACATAAAACTCTCCTCCAGTTTGATAGAGACAAAGAGATAGGTATTAGGGTAGCAAACAAATTGTTTTCCTTCTGTTCCTTTGGTTATCTAGCCTTGATCATGATTCAAAGGGACAAGTGCATTAAATACACCAACTTGCACTTGGCTCCACAGAATACCTTTTTCAATTTTAGATTATGCGATTGGTGAGAAATGTCTCCCCTCGTGATGTTTACATACAGTCTACCTTGGCGATTAGTGCCATTTTTATTTTCGGGTAGAAAGCAATTTGCTGTACTTGAAGACCACACACCATTATTTGAGTATGAGTGAGCACCAGTGTGAACAAGCAACTTTCTCTTTGCCTCCAGGACACTGCAGGTAATGTAATATGCTTTGGAAACCAGTCCCTTGCCTATTTAATTTATAATTCCATAAACGAAGACTTGCTCTATTATCTAGTAAAAATCATTTTTCTTTAAGAAAATATTTAAGGACTATGAGCTCATAATTTACTACTTCAGGGTCAAATCAGCTGTACTGCCAATTTTCTCTTAAACGACATTTCAGTCCTAATTCTCATCATTTGTTTCACTGTCCACAATCATTCCTCCACCTTGCCTCCTAGGCCCAGTAACTCGGTTCTTTTTGTATGCTTCTATGGCAGATTCTTCTAAATTAAAGGCCATATGTATTTGTTTTAGTTTTTCTCTTTGTACACAATACACATTGTAGAGCTAGCACTGTTTTTGTAATACTTATTGAGTTACATAGTTGCCTACTGAAATAATCCTTCCCTTTAGAATTGGTCCTTACTGTGCCTGATCCATTATTTTTATGACTAGAGACCTGTCCTGAAATCTTTACACTTTCTGTCCCTGGTATTACTAACCAACACTCACTTTTACCTAATAATCTAGATTTCTCCATATTGCCCTATTTTGATAGGCAATCACAAATCTCAGGATCTGCACAGACTACTGTTTCAGTCCTACCTCTGCTCTAGTAAATGTTCCATCAGCCAAGTTCCTATTCATTAATGATGAACCACAGATATACATTTCTTAGGAATAAATAATTATATTCCCTGCGGATGAATAGTACGCTGTTCAAAGGAACACTGACTCAGGTGCTCAGTGAACTAAATGAAATCTTATTTGTTGTACACTTCAGTTCCCTAAATTCTATGTTTCTAGAAGGTTAAATTTTTAAATTTATATTGTAGTCTTCCTTCCAAAGTATTTATTTGGATGTATCTTAATTCAAAAAGTAGTCATCTTTCAATAGGCAATTTAATAGTGTGAACAGGTTCACACAGCATAAACATTTGGCTTACTTTTCCCCTTTCAAGGAGACTGTCTCTAGGTATTCTCTAAAAGAAGAAACGCTGTTCTGTTAAAGGTTTCAACATAACTTCGTTTTCAATTCTTTTGAAAAAAAATGTGCACTCTATGAGGGATAAGACCATGTTTATTAGGCATAATAAGTAGCACCTAGTATGTATTCCATAAATATTTCTTACAGAAATAGAAACAGTCAACTCCTATACATAATACATGAAAATTTATAAATTTGTCAGTATTTTAATTTCTGAAATCTGTTTAATAGTGACTAACAACAACAGCCCTCTCCATAAAAGAAAAGGTGACCTTTAAAAATATTCAGGAAAGAAACTCATCTTTAGAGAAAGAGTAGAGCACTGAAAATGAATCTTGTATTTGTGTTCCATCAAATACTTAGGTAACATTGGTTTTATTTTAAAAAATGCATCATAAACTATTTCAGATATAAGAGTCCTTCTATTTCAACTTAAGGAATGGTGCCAGTTAGCATGTGATCTTCCCATCATTTTCCCCACTTTTAAAACTCCAAATTAGATTATCCAAATGTGTTCTCAAAGAGGTTATCCCTGGAAACCACTCTGAAGCTTCATGGGGTACAGAATAGCCTGGCTGCTGATTGGTTTTAGCCTCAGGGAATATCACACCAAAGCACAGCAGTCTCCAATGACTACCAATTTGCTTCCCAGTGTGATGCTAGGTGTCGCCTGTGGTCATTAATGCCATACTTGGTAAAAGGATACACTATTTACTGATTGCCCTTTCCTTCATTCACAGTCAAGACAAGACAACCAAGTGCAGGTTTAAAATTCAACTCTCAAACTTCTCGAGTCTAAGATTTTGCAGTAAAGACTCTTTCAAACTTTTTACCCATTCAGTTATGGATTTGTAGAACTTAGGACAGAAGGTTTTTTGTTTGTTGGTTGGTTTTTTTAAGATTTCTCCCTTTAGGTAGCACAATAGGGAAAATGCTACTTTATTCACATCATTTCATTTTTTATTTTAATTATTTCTGAAACTGAATGTTTATTTTAACATTTTATTATGAGTTTTATTCTTATTGTCTTTGGTATAGCTCAAAACTTTAAAATTAAGAAAAAGAACACATTTTCTGATAAACTTGAAATTTATAGTACATGGGCATTCTAGTTAATGGAACTTGAACAACTGGCTTTATAGATTGATTAGTGGATTATCTGATCTATGGAATCATCTAATTGGTGAATAGCAAATTCAAATTAATATTCTTAATATTTGAACTTCTTTTTAAAAATAATGTCAGTCAAGATACCACAGTTATTTTTATGGGTTCTTTATCTTAGAAATAAGGTGGTTTTTTTTTATCAATTAGAATAAGTGACTAAGGGGCACCTGGGTGGCTCAGTGGGTTAAACCTCTGCCTTAGGCTCAGGTCATGATCTCAGGGTCCTGGGATAGAGCCCCACATAGGGCTCCCTGCTCAGCGGGGAGCCTGCTTCCTCCTCTCTCTCTGCCTGCCTCTCTGCCTACTTGTGATCTCTCTCTGTGTCAAATGAATAAAATCTTTTTTTTTAAAAAAAAAGAAGAATTGGACTAAAATTCCCATATTGCAGATCAGCCTAAGGGAGAAAAGAAGCTACCAAGTATATTTAGGAAAATGAAGCTGCAATAACTAGCAGTAATGATTGTAGATTTATTAGACAACCTGCAGATTTAGTCATATGTCTCCTTAATAAGTTATAGATGATCGATGCACCAAAATGCTTGTAACATTAATAGCACAGTTATTTAAATATTTGTAAATTTAGGCAATGGTATAGATTTGGTAATTAGATATTGAGCATGATTCTGGTAAGGCTGCATCACAAAGGCTATCTGTCCCTGGACAACTATCTGGTGTTTAATATGAATTACATTTTATGTATTAATTTTTTACAAACAACTTATTGTTTGATCTTGTCTTATTGTTCAAATGGTCATATATTTCTATGCATTGATTTTTTATGTTTCTGACATAGGGATTTAGGTAGAGTTAGCTTTAGCCTATCAGTCCGACCAAGTTGATACATAATAATGATAAAACACTGATAATTACAGAGATCATTTACTATATTCTAGGCAGTCTGTTAAGCCTTTAACATATCCTATTTCATTTTATCTTCACATTGGCCATTTGAAATAATGATTATTATCATCATCTATCGAATAAAAAAGATAAACCTTGGGTGGGTCATAGAATTTTCATACAATTGAATACAAATTCATTTATTATTAATATACTTTATAATTATTAATATAAATTCATATAATCATGAAGGGACTGTATCAGAATGTGAACATAGTTGGTTTGTATTCCAGAACTCCAGTGTTTAAACATTGTGCTCTATTGCTCCTTTCTGGTAGAATGAAATGTTTATCTGAAAATTAGTCAGACGAACGTTTTTAAAAACCATTGACTCTCAGCACTGCAGGGGACCTTGAGGATATTCCAGTCTAATGTCTATAATCTCTACAAGGTTGTCACCCAACTCTTTTTCAACCAACTTTCCAGTGATGGCCTCATTAGTTCAAAACACAGCCTATTCCGTGAAGAAGCAGTCACTTTCACGGTTCTGAAGTTATTTCTCATAATGTATTTTTTGGACTTCTTGTACCTCTCTCCAAAGAATTCTAGTTTCCCTCCTTCAACTTCAAGTGGTGGTTTTCAATTCTCAGATTCTCTTAGCATTCACTGAGTATCTATAATAAACTAGATGCACATTTTATTAAATATATGTTACCTCACTTAACCCTTACCATATTTGTGTTAGGTAGATTTTATTATTTCCTTTAGAATGGCTGGGAATGACTTGCCAATGGTTCTAGAACAAATAAATGGCAGAGCTAAGAGAGTACCCATGTCTTCTGATGTTAAGTCTATTCTGCCCTAATGAATCAGTCTTACAAATTTAAAGTTCAATGGATTCCGATTTACAATAGATGTAATTATAATTCCCATTTATCTTCCACTTCTACTTATTCTGCCCAGGTTTTAGTATTAATTCTAAAATCTCAAATATTTTTCTTGTCCTACCCACACAGCTTTCTATTCTGCTTTATGTTTAGAAATAACATAAGCTAGGCCTCCCCGATTCCTAGCCTGAAATACGACCATTCAAATAGTTTCTCATACAGAGGAAATAATTCAAAAAAGATTTATGAGGAATAGGGGTGCCTGGGTGGTTCAGTTGGTTGAGTGTTGGACTCAGTTTTGGCTCAGGTCATGATCTCAGGAACCTGAAATGGAGCCCCACATCGGGCTCTGTGCTCAGGGGACAATCTGCAGAAGATTTTCTCTCTCTGACCCTCCCCCACTGCACACACTTTCTTTCTCTCTCTCAAAATAAATAAATAAAACTCAAAAATAAATAAATGAAAGATATATGCAGAATAAACTCTGAATATGATATGAATTACACTGAATTAGAAAGACATTTGTGAAGATAAAGCAAACACCAAATGAGGAACTTTTTAAACACATAATTTAGAGGTAATATATTTTCAGTCTAATTATTTATATTATAGTAAATATGTTGTCTTGGAAACATCTTTAACATGTTTATTTAAACTAATATCATTTGCCAATGACCCATGTACTTTATGCATAAAGTGGGATGACCTATTTTAACTCAATAAAAGCAACATGCAACATTATGAAAGTTTAACCAATATTAATTTCCATGCAACATAATTATTATTTTATAATTCTTAATTATGAATTAATTTAGACAAAGGGACTGTATTTGTTAATAATTTATCAAAATATTCCTTCAGAAAAGGGTAATGCAGTCTCATGTCTGATTTTCAACATGCATCAACACATTATACATAGAAATTTTTGAAATCCTTTGTTCATTATCTGTGGGTATAGGTCACATGCAATAAGATGAAACAGCTGATTCACGCAGTTTCTCCATCCTCATATCTTATGAGCAACAAATTGGAAATAATTGTTAGATTCAAGACATGTGTAATTAGACAGCATAACATCTAAGACAGTTTTTGGTTGGCTTGCCAAAAAAAAAATTTTAGTAAGTGATACATTATATCATAAAAATCTTCCTTCAACAGGCCTTTTAATGATGATAAAGAACTTGTGCAAACCAAACCAATTAATCCTTTTGAAGTGTTCCACTAAAATCACTAATAAGGCACCCAAAATGCAAATATATACATAAATTATTCCTTTGTGAATTCATGTTTGGGATTATCACATTTTTTCCCTCTATCCTTGAGAACAATTAGTTTCATTAGCAATTGGATTTCTTTAAACATTCATTTAAATCAAAGTTTGGATTCAAAAGAAAGGTGTAAAATATAATCATATTATATATGTTAACAAAATGCATATAAAGTTATTTTAGATATTTGTACTGAGTGGGTGTTTTCTTTTTTTTTTTTTAATATTTTATTTATTCATTTGACACAGAGAGAGAGAGATCACAAGTAGGCAGAGAGGCAGGCAGAGAGAGGAGAGAGGAGGAAGCAGGCTCCCTGCTGAGCAGAGAGCCCGATGTGGGCCTCGATCCCAGGACCCTGGGATCATGACCTGAGCCGAAGGCAGCGGCTTTAACCCCTGAGTGGGTGTTTTCTTAATCTTTTTCCTAGGATTTTGCTTTGGTGAAATACCTATGAAGTCATGCTTTTAATAAAAACATAATTTATTTAATGTAACTGCAATTAAATATTTGAACTCTAAAAAATGAGTACAAGGCACACGAAGTGCAAATGTTCTATGACTACATTAAAAGGACTATCTGTATTAAGTACACATAATCTCATTAAAATGTCAACATATACTCCCCGCTGATCTTTAATTTATTCATCATGTTAAGAATGTACCCTTTTAGACTCTCTATGCTGCCTTTCCGTAAAGACACTGTTGCACAAAGAAAGAAGAAAACATGTTGCTGGATACTACAACAGACACCGACATTACAATATGCATTATATACCTAATGTGAATTCTCAAATTCCTAAAGGACATGGAACTTAGGTCGAATCTTTGGAATTGTCATGTGTTCCTGTTAAAACAAGGATCCTTAGTGGAAGCATAGTGACCTCTTCACAGATGGGCTCTTAACACATATTTTGGAAGAAAAATAATATTTTATAAGGTATGATAACAAATACTCACAAAAATGAGTCTTTAGTTAAGGGGATTCATTGTATACTAAAATTAAAAGTGATGAAACATGAAAAAAAAGAAGTGATGAAACATGTATACTAAAGATGGTAAATAAACTAAAAAAACCTCCATTAAACAGCCAGTGACAAACAGGTTTCCCATAGAAAAGCAAAAATCTAGCTGAGGACAATAGAAAGATTTCTAGAAAGTTACCAAAAGACTGTAATTCAATAATTTTCTACTCAGTAGAGCTGCCATTCACAATCAATTTACAGAAAATATACCACCCATGTGCTCTTTCTTGCAAGTAAAATTGAAATGAAAAACTCAAAGACAGTAAATACAGGATAGAACAGAATCAACAGTTAAGGCTTTCTTAACATTTGTTAACATAGTTATGAAAATAAACGTTTCTTTAATAGAAAATGATGAAGAGTGTATTGAAAATAATTATCAGGAGATTAACAATCATGTATTTTTGTCAATTAAAAAATAGGAAATAGAGTGAAAAAATAAACAGTAATAATGGTGCTTAATTTCCATTTTGCATGCCCAGTGAGGGCATGGGTCATTTCTAACTGGATTCTTGCATTCCTACTGACCTTGATATGGGGAATAAGGGTAAATAACTGCTTTATTCCTGACACTGATATTCTTGGAAGTATTTATATAAATACATATAATAAATATTGTTAGATCAAAATAATAATTTGGGTTTTTTTTGTTTTGTTTTGTTTTGTTTTTTTAAAGATTTTATTTTTATTTATTTCACAGAGGGAGAGAGATTACAAGTAGGCAGAGAGGCAGGCAGGGAGAGAGAGGGGGAAGCAGGCTCCCTGCTGAGCAGGGAGCCCGATGCGGGCCTCGATCCCAGGACCCTGGGATCATGACCTGAGCCGAAAGCAGAGGCATTAACCCACTGAGCCACCCAGGCGCCCAATAATTTGTTTTTGAAAACCTCATTTTTTCCCATTCTGTCAGTTGTCTTTTGGTTTTGTTGACTGTTTCCTTTGCTATCAGATAAAGGGCTAGTATCCAAAATCTATAAAGAACTTCTCAAACTCAACACCCATAAAACAAATAACCCAGTCAAGAAATGGGCAGAAGACATGAACAGACATTTCTCCAAAGAAGACATCCAAATGGCCAACAGACACATGAGAAAGTGCTCAACATCACTCGGCATCAGAGAAATACAAATCAAAACCACAGCGAGATACCACCTTACACCAGTCAGAATGGCTAAAATCAACAAGTCAGGAAATGACAGATGTTGGCGAGGTTGCGGAGAAAGGGGAACCCTCCTACACTGTTGGTGGGAATGCAAACTGGTGCAGCCACTCTGGAAAACAGTATGGAGATTCCTCAAAAAGTTGAAAATGGAGCTACCCTACGACCCAGCAATCGCACTACTGGGTATTTATCCTAAAGACACAAAGGTAGTGTTCCTCAGGGGCACGTGCACCCGAATGTTTATAGCAGCAATGTCCACAATAGCCAAACTATGGAAAGAACCTAGATGTCCATCAACAGATGAATGGATAAAGAAGATGTGGTATATATATACAATGGAATATTATGCAGCTATCAAAAGAAACGAAATCTTGCCATTCGCAACGACATGGATGGAACTGGAGGGTATTATGCTGAGCGAAATAAGTCAATCAGAGAAAGACAATTATCATATGATCTCTCTGATATGAGGAACTTGAGGAGCAGGGTGGGGGGTCGTGGGGGGTAGGTAGGGAAAAATAATGAAACAAGATGGGATGGGGAAGGAGACAAACCATAAGAGACTCCTAATCTCACAAAACAAACTGAGGGTTACTGGGGGGTGGGAGGGTAGGGATAGGGTGGATGGGTTATGGACATTGGGGAGGGTTTGTGCTTTGGTGAATGCTGTGAAAGATGTAAGCCTGATGATTCACAGACCTGTACCCCTTGGGCAAAGAATAAAAATAAAATTAAAAAAAAAAGAAGTAAATACTAGACCCTAAAAAAAAAAAGAAAAAAAAAAGAAAACCTCATTTTAAGACAGTCTTAATTTTAAGTCTGAGATGAGGAAGCATATGNTACTAGACCCTAAAAAAAAAAAGAAAGAAAAAAAGAAAACCTCATTTTAAGACAGTCTTAATTTTAAGTCTGAGATGAGGAAGCATATGAGATGGTATAATTAGGGGACTGGCAAAAGTACTGTTTAGACAGCCAGGATGTTTTTGGTTTTCCAGAATTAAGGAGAAAAGAGGAATTGGGAGATTCCAGGGGGAAATCTGAAATTTCTAAAATACATTGTGCTTAAGAATGCAGAGGTCTAGGAAAAGAATGCCTGTATGAATGGTTGTGAGAACTGCAATGGCTGGATACCAGTCACTCTAGTCCAGAGGACCTCATCATAGCATTGACATGGAGGTACTGGAACTTCCAGTTGTGCCCTGTGGCCTGAGGACTGGGGAAGGAGATGGTATCTGTGATCATCAGAAGCTATACTAAGGTCTTATATATTTTCCTTTACTGATAAAATATTTCATACCCATTTTAGAGAGTGGACACTCAAAGTGGAAAAAATTTTATAAATTACTTCATTATTTCATTTTTATTTATATTTTTGTATATTCTACAAATCAAAACCACAGTGAGATACCACCTCACACCAGTCAGAATGGCTAAAATCAACAAGTCAGGAAATGACAGATGTTGGCGAGGATGCAGAGAAAGGGGAACCCTACTATACTGTTGGTGGGAATGCAAGCTGGTGCAGCCACTATGGAAACAGTATGGAGGTTCCTCAAAAAGTTGAAAATAGAGCTACCCTATGACCCAGCAATTGCACTACTGGGTATTTACCCTAAAGATACAAAGGTAGTGATGATCCTCAGGGGCACATGCACCCGAATGTTTATAGCAGCAATGTCCACAATAGCCAAACTATGGAAAGAACCTAGATGTCCATCAACAGATGAATGGATAAAGAAGAAGTGGTATATATATACAATGGAATACTATGCAGCTATCAAAAGAAATGAAATCTTGCCATTTGCAATGGCGTGGATGGAACTAGAGGGTATTATGTTGAGGGAAATAAGTCAATCAGAGAAAGACAATTATCAATGATCTCACTGGTATGAGGAACTCGAGGGGCAGGGTGGGGTGTTATGGGGGGTAGGGAGGGAAAAATAATGAAACAAGATGGGATGGGGAAGGAGACGAACCATAAGAGACTCCTAATTTCACAAAACAAATGGAGGGTTACTGGGGGGTGGGAGGGTAGGGATAGGGATAGGGTGGATGGGTTATGGACACTGGGGAGTGTTTGTGCTTTGGCGAATGCTGTGAAAGGTGTAAGCTTGATGATTCACAGACCTGTACCCCTGGGACAAATAATAAAAGAAATAAATATATTTTTTGTATATTCAAAAACCATTATTAAATATCTATGCAATTATAGTAATTTTACTTTCCTGTCAAATTTCCAAAGAATCTAAAAATATACAAAAATACAGACATATCTGTGCTATAATAGAGGCAAAAACTTTAAAATATTTGTTGAAATACTACATTTTGTACAGAATACTTACTCAAGTTTTCTCTGCCTTTCTCTGTCCCTTTTTCTTTCTTTCCATCTTTACTCCTTTTTTTTTTATTCACATGAGATAACTAGCCCCAGTCCTTCATATCCCCTTTCTTAAAATTGAATTTTAAAAAATCTCTAATACCACCTAATGTATATCAATCTCACCATATGGAGACTTATTCCTGGTGTAAATATAAGAGATCAATCACATTCCAATAACTGAAGGTTGAGGGTTAAAAATTTATAAAACACCACCTCATTTTGATTAGAAGTATTAACAGAATGTGCTTGGTACCTTTATAAGAATGTTTTTCTCAAGAAATAAGCAATAATAATTATCCAAGTATCTAAATTGAATTTGGAATTTAGACTTTTATTCTGTATTTAATTGGAAATGTAATAGCATTAAGATCTAAGATAACAAAAGAGAACTGAGAAAGATGTGGAGTAATGTTTTCCTCATATTATCAAATACATATATAAATAAACATAGTAGTAAACAACAAATAGACCAAACAACTTACCAACAAAGAACCTAGAGAATAACAAAAGTGGGGAATAAGACTACTAAAATATCAGAAAACCAAACTTTTATAACTGGTATATTTATCAAATCTACATATTACTTGATGGTACCTGTAAATTATGATTAATGTTGTTTTATAGTGTACTTATCAGTTTCAATTCAATCATGGTAACTGTGTTGGAAACATATATCTATATCTATATGCCTATATACATATAGACAGAGAGTAAGGGAAATTAATTTTAAGTAATTGGCTCATGTGACTATGGAGAATAGCTTGTCTTAACATCTTCAGGGTGAGTCAGCAAGCTGGAGATTCTCAGGAGAGCTGATCATGTAGTTTCAGTCAAGGTCAGCAGGATGATACCCAGGAAGAGCCATTGTTTTAGCTTGAGTCCAAAGGCAGGAAGAAGTTGGCATTCCACTCTGAAGGCAGTCCAGCAGAAAGAACTCTATTCAAGGAGTCTTTCTGTTCTATTCAGGCCTTCTCCTGATTGGATGAAGCCTACCCACATTAAGAAGGGTGATCTGCTTTACTAAGTCTACTGATTTAAATGTTAATCTCACTCCAAACACCCTCACAGAAATAGCTCACATAAAATGTTATCAAATATCTAGGCACCCCATGGCTCAGTCAAGTTGACACATAATATTAACCATCACATTATGGAAAGTGATCTTGTGCATTAGAGGACATTTAGCAATATTCCTAACCTCTAAACACCAGAAACTAGTACCATCCCTCCATTGGGACAACAAAGCAACAACAACAAAATGTTTCTAGGCACCGCAAATGTCTCCTAGGAGAAAAAAACATCCCTTGATACCACTGTCATACATTATCATCTGTAATCTTCACAAAAGATTTGCTGAGGAGAGAATCTGAAAATTGGATTGGAAGCTCAAGAGACAGACCTGGCCAAGAAATATAGACCGTGAATCAATATAGCATACAGAAGATAGTTGAATCCATAGTTGTGGATAAAATTTACTTAGAAGAAGCAATGTAAGTATTAGCCCCAAGAGGAAGGAATACTTTCTGATGGGAAATATGGAAACTTGGATTTCCCCATGAATTTTATGGCTCATACAAACCCAACCAATTGAGCTAAATCAACATCATTGTGATGATTATTTATGGGTCACTGAATCTCTACAGATCCTCAGATGTCTCCCTTCTCCTTCTTTCATAA
Organism: Ailurus styani; assembly: GCA_002007465.1. Classification (NCBI taxonomy): domain Eukaryota; kingdom Metazoa; phylum Chordata; class Mammalia; order Carnivora; family Ailuridae; genus Ailurus; species Ailurus styani. The sequence continues at coordinate 3,066,054 of LNAC01000144.1, read as the reverse complement.
ATCTGAAATAGTGACAATAAAAATTATTTCTTCCAAAAGGCTTGTGTGTTTGTGTTTGTTAGAATTTACTAACACGTGACTGCAAATTAATATTTTGGCATAATAAAATATTGCCTGATCATAAAAAAAGGCTGAAGAGGAAAAGGACATGAAATAAGTAAATTTTAGATGTGTATAATAATATACATATCTAAAACCATAATCCAATGCTTATTGGATAAACTGTGGTGGGGAAAGAAGAAGGTAAGCATAAAAAGCGATCTCCATTCTAAACAGAAACAATTAAAATCACAGGATTATACGAGTTTGTAATATCCTAGCTGTTGCCCACAAAATTAGGTTAAATAACTATCTGGAGTTTTGCTTATAATCTATGGTAACTACCCTCCCCAAATGGTCTTCCACTTTTTATGCCTCCTGGTATCTATTTCCTATGTAGTTTTCTCTCACACTAAATAGAAGTGACCTGTATAACAAATTGGATATTCTAGAAAAAACAAAATGTGATGCTTTAAAGTCATTGTGGCTTCCTCTGTGGCTTCTGTCAGACTGCTCACTCTAAGGAAAACCAGCTGCCCTAAGGAAATTGTCAGTATGGTGAGAAATCGAGGTTTCCTTCCAACAACTAACAATAACTTCGCAGACAAGTGACCCATGTTGGAAGCAGACACACCAGTACAGGTTAAGGTGTTGTATGTCTCCAGCCACAGCCAACATCTTGACTGAACTCTTATGAGAAATTCTGGTCTAGAACTACCTAGCTAAACTATTCTTGAATGCAAGAACCTGAAATCTGGTTTAGAACTACCTAGCTAAACTATTCTTGAATGAATGACCCTGAAATCTGGTCTAGAACTACCTAGCTAAACTATTCTTGAATGCATGACCCTGAAAAACTATGAAATGATAAATGTTTGTATTCTTTTAAGCCATTAAACTTTAAGGTAATTTTTGAGGCAGCAGTAGCTAAATAATAATACATCTATTTAGAAGTAGACCAGGGTAGGGAGAGGTATCTAAAATATTTAGGTAGTCATATTTTTACTTGGTCTATCTTCACCATAAATACTCAAGCTAAAATTTCCAGATTGATACACAAAGGCTACCATGAACTTGGTTTCTAAGGCATTTTTCATTGAAGTTATTCATGATTCCACTAAAGGTATAAATTAAAGGAGTCCAAATACAAGAAAAAAATTTATATAAGATATCTGAAAATAAAATATACTAAGCTTCTCCAATCCTTCATGTTGCTCTCAATGGGGAGACAAACCAATATAGTATGGGAAAAATATTTCCAAAAAGTCTCCAACTGGAACATTATAAAATGCAATTTAGCTAGTATTAATATGCTTTGAACATCAAAATAAGTTCATATCAAAGTAGACCTCATCTATGGAAGTCAGCCAGAATTTAAAGTATCACATAATTTGTGTTCTACAATCAATTGAACATATTGATGACTGGTAAATACTAGAGGTGGATTATGCAATAGTTCAAAAACTGATTAAAAAGTTCAAAATGATTTCTGAAAAAAAAAGGCATTGACTTTATTACTATTGATTTACCCTGAAACAGTCCATATGTAAACACTCCTGTATCTGCAACTTATAAAATAAGCAGCTGAAAGTGAAAAATTAAAGTACACTGATCAGTTGCTCAAGTCTAAGTTTTGCAAATTAGAGTTATAACTTAAATCCAAAGAAACTGTATACTTATATAAACTTAGTAGTCAAATTATGTATTTAAGTTCCATGTCACTTTGTCTAAAGCTATTATAAGTGATAGTAATTTAATGATAGCCTTTGAAAGGCACTTATTTGCATGATTTAAAAATATGTTTCAATGGTTTCAACAGTGGATGCTAATATTAATTCATTCCCCATCCAGGTTTTCACTCCCACCTAAAGCTTTATGCCATCTTTAGCTCTATATAGTCAAATCAATATGGCCTTTCAGACAAATACTATGTTTATACTCACTTCTGGTTTAAGTTTGTGTCAGGTAGCATTACCTTGTATGTCATCCTAATTTTCATTGAAATATTCCCTATAATGTAGATGAAAAAAACAAAACCAACAGTCTTTAATTAAAACACAACATTTGAGCCTTTGGGAGTGTCTGATAGGAATTTTCACTAACTAGGACAGTGTTCTTAAACTGTGACCTTTGGACTAGCATCACCAGGGTACGTGTTATGAATATAAACTGTAGGATCATATAAAATATGAAACTCTGGGGCTCAGAAATATTTTTTTAATTAAGCGCTCCATGTGATTCAAATGCACACTAAAGATTGAGGATCAATTAGAATGTAGAAGAAACTGCACTGATAAACACAGTCAGAACTGTGTATATACTGCCTTCTGAGACAGCCGAAACGCTGTCCTTACATCTCTCTTAAAATTACCTTTCTTACTACAAGCTTGAAAGAGTAAATTATCAGCACATGACACTACTGCAATGCTTTATAGGTTGGGAAGTGATGCCAATAACTCTGTGATTAATAGAACCTAATGACAGCAGTTTTTGTTTGTGTTGACTTAAGAGCAAGAATAACTACTACTGAATTAATACCGTGACTTTCTCACAGTCCAAGAATATGGTAGTTAAGAGTATAGGCAGATCTAATTTCCATTCAAGAGATTCACACAAGCTGAAGGAAATTTTCTTAGAATAATGACAAACTCTCTGTATATAATGAAACAACCTAACAATATTAACCAAATTTTAGTTTTTCAACATTAACCTGAGTTTTCCTGCAAGCATACTCTATTGGATGCTTCATTTTCTGCTAAAAAATTAACCTTTTTTTGAACATTGTCTTTATTCTTCATCCCCAAAAATATGTTCAGTGTTCCTTTCTCCTGTTCCCATAAAGTTGTCCTTGTGTTACCACATTTTGTTTTTGATATTGGCTGCTTAATTATCTCTATTTTCTTTCATACTACTTAAGAGCGTGACATTTATTTTTTGTCTTATTATTTAACATAGATCTTTTCCTCCCATAGTTCCTTGAGAGCAGTGACCATGGTTTTTTTTTCTTTACCATCAAATGTCTAGGAACTAGATTAGTGCCTGACATTTTATAGACAAAATAAATGTGTACAATGAATGAATAAAGTGAATGAATGCTTTGCTATAAACTCCTGTCTTACTTTTCACTGGGTTCTTCTTCACTATTATTATAAGGGACAATTGGCCGGCATGTCACAAATATTTGGTTAGTTAATAAATTTGCTTATTTATTTAAACTACATTTCCCAGCCTAAGCTTCAATTTTAAATAAAAAAAAGATATTTTATGATTTTATATAGTCAAATATAGTTTTTCCTCCTTTTATGATTTTCTCCATAATTCTGACTGAAAAATGACCTCACATTAATTTTTTCTAACTGGGAAATTACATTTATGTTTTCTTTTGGTCAATCCCTACTTCTGGTTGGAGAAATTTTACTTTGTTCATTGTAGATTAGTCAATGAGATAAATCAACTGAATGGATTTTGTTTATCTTAACAAGAGAGGTATTGAGTAAATTTTCCATACACTTACATCCAGAACAGCTCAAAAGCTGTAATATTAAAGAAAAATTTAATGACATTGGTTTTAAATACCTGCTATATTAATGGCATAGCAATACTACAATATTCATCTTAAAAGCGTAATAAATATATAGTTTTAGTTTTATATGGTTTTTTTTTCCTTGGTGGGGGGGTACACTAACAAGTTTCAGATTTATGCCCTTTTATAAGCCTTGAAGCATCTCTGATTAACTCCCAGGGCAGTCTCAGAGTAATAAAAGAGAAATTACCAGAACATTAAAAATTTTCCTTAGATTATTTTGTTTTTTCTTTCTTATCATAAGACATGTTATTCAATTTATAGGATTTTCAAAATAAAGGTAATGGAATTATATAATGCAATATAATTTGCTGGCATAGTACTAAGTACTTTATCCATCTTATAGCAATTAATTTACATACAAAGGTTTCAAGATAATTTTTAGCCTTTTTATTTTATAGATTAGGAAAATATGTGTCAGAAGATGCCAGTAATTTGTCTAAGGTGACATTATCAGGATGTGTTACATCTAAGAATTATACTACTGATTCTATCAGTTATCTCTTGTGCAACCCCAAATCCAGTGGCTTAATTAAAAAAATTAACCTTTATTATTTTCCACAATTCTATGGATTACATCTGATTTAGCTGATGTTTACCATTCACTGGTGGCTTGACTGGATCTAGATAGTCTAAAATAGCCTCTCTCACTGATTGGCAGTTGGCCAACTGTCAGACACAGTGCCTTAGTCCTTCTTTACTCAGACTTTCCATCAGGCTGGCTCAGGTCTGTTCAAACGGTATCAGATTTCCATATTCAGCAAGAAAGCAAGACCCATTACATAATCACTTTTCAACATCTACCAGCATCATTATTGGTGATTGTCTCATTGGCAAAACCAATCAAATGGCCAAGCTTAGACTCAGAGGAGAAATTTTCTAGTATGTAGTTTTAGAACAATGTCTGAATTGTGTTTTTATCTAAATAATCCCAATTTCACATATGCTAGATATAATCATATGCCTGGATGTATAATTGAGAAGACCTCCAATATCTCCATGGCAGGTGACCAAAAGTTTGATTATTAGTTTGAAGACATCTATTCAGTCATATTTTAATAAAAATTTATAGGGCGGGCGCCAGGGTGGCTCAGTGGGTTAAAGCCTCTGCTTTCGGCTCAGGTCATGGTCTCGGGGTCCTGGGATCGAGGCCCGCGTCGGGCTCCCTGCTTAGCGGGGAGCCTGCTTCCCCCCACCCCCCTCTCTGCCTGCCTCTCTGCCTCCTTGTGATCTCTCTCCCTCTGTGAAATAAATAAATAAAATCTTTTAAAAAAAATTTATAGGGCGCCTGGGTGGCTCAGTGGGTTAAAGCCGCTGCCTTCAGCTCAGGTCATGATCCCAGGGTCCTGGGATGGAGGCCCACATCGGGCTCTCTGCTCAGCAGGGAGCCTGCTTCCTCCTCTCTCCTCTCTCTCTGCCTGCCTCTCTGCCTACTTGTAATCTCTCTCTCTTTGTCAAATGAATTAAAAAAAATAAAAATTTATAAAATTTATTCTGTTGATATATGTTCTTGGTGGAGTTATTTGGACCCTTAATTTATTTTCCTGTAACAATGTATTAGTTTATTTCCATAAAAATTGTTTTATGTTTCTGAAAGTTTGTTTTAGTTAGGTAGTGATTGAGAAGTAGAAACCATTCTATAGCCAAAGAAGTTTGTTAATTACAGTACATCCCCTATGCAAACATTTTGGTTAGTGGTCAATTAGTATGCTTGAGCACAGGGTCTAACTAAAAATTGTTTTGTCTCTGATATGCACAACACATTTTTGTTACGACTAAGTACAGTTAGAACATTGTCCATTAAATAGAGCTTTACTTGGCCAGTCAAATCAATGTACTTGAGCAGGGCATAGCTTGCTACAAATAAGAAATAAAAGGCTTAGCATAGCATCAAAAGGAAGCAAAGACAAATGCTTACTTCCTGAAACTTGTAAACGTTTTGCCTTATTAATGAATGATAGCTGTGGTCAGGTAACCACCTATTATATTCACACAGCTATATTTCTGCTTTTATATTCACCATGCAACCTTCTTAAAATTTCATAGTGGTTGTTTTATAATCACTGTTAACTTATTTAATCTCACTTTTATTCTTTTAATTATTTCAAGTGAGCCTCCAAAAAATTCTAGATATAGAGTGGGCTTTGAACTCAGAAAGATTGGGCGCCTGGGTGGCTCAGTGGGTTAAAGCCTCTGCTTTCGGCCCAGGTCATGATCTCAGGGTCCTGGGATCGAGGCCCGCATCGGGCTCTCTGCTTGGCAGGGAGCCTGCTTCCCCCTCTCTCTCTCTGCCTGCCTCTCTGCCTCCTTGTGATCTCTCTCCCGCTGTGAAATAAATAAATAAAATCTTTTAAAAAAAAAAAAGGATTCATTTGAACTCAGAAAGATTAACAAACACTTCTCTGGATCCAAAGGAATAAATTAGGTAATGATCATTTAATTCACAAATCGATTCATCACAGTATTCCTTTCAGTAGCTACCCTCTGGCATATTAAAATATAAATTGATTTATAAATGATGATTTATACACTTGCCCAGAGAGTAACACAACTTATTGACAAGAAGATTGCATTGTAAAACTCATTAAATATAAATCCATTTTCCTAAAATAGATGCAGTAGCAATAGGATTATAATTTTTAAATGGTTAATATGAAAAGATAACTTCAATAATCTCAAGTAGAAGTTATATCACAAAATATTTCAAGTCAAAATTACTCTATAGTTCAGTGTAGGTTGAGTAATTTTACATAACCACAGGCTGTGTCTCTTCTAAATAAAGCACATATTTGATATTACATCTTCTTGCCAGATTAGATGACAAGCAATATTCAAATCACAAAATCCTCTTGTATAAACAGGCTGTTACTATAGTGCCAGATTATGACTTTTTCAATTACCATATGTTTCTAAATGTTTATTCAGGATTTTAGAAACAGTGTGGCTTTTTCCTGCAAGCAATCAAATAAAACAAACCTTTATTTTGATAATATTTGAAAGCATAAAGGCTAGAAAGTAAAAGAAAAATTATCTTAAAATCTCAGCTTGGTAGAATAGAATTATAGTATTTTGGCCTAGAAAAAAATGAAATTAACTGAAAACACCACTCAGGATCACAATTAACACCAAAAAAATAAAGGTAGTAAGGACATTGTCACAGAAGCAAATTTCTCTTTCTTTATGAAAGTGTCAGGGAATAGCAACAATATTTGAAGTTTTACACTGCTTTTATAAAGAAAAAAGAAACAGTTTTCAGAGGGCTGTCTTTTTTTGCCTCAAAGCATAATATAAAACTGTCAGAAACACCTTCTTTAAGTTACATGCCATGGTATCTACAATGAAATTAAAGAAACAGACCACAATATTCATGGCATTGACCTCTTTGAATCAGTTATATTCCTATTCTGATCACATCTGAAGTACACAGTTCTGGAACAGTATAAATCTGTAACTGAATTTCATTTTGGAGCTTGTCTATGTACTTTGCTCTCTTCTTCCATATTGTATCTAACATTGAACAAGAAATTTCCACCATTGACCTTAGACAACTCTTTACATTTCTCTTCCCTAAGATTGTACAATAGTTGTATCACTTTTTATCACTGTACCCTGAAGTGGAAAAGAACAGGTGGTAAAATATTTATACATTATTTCATATACCTAATAGTAATAGGTATAGGATCTAGGGGGACAAAAGCTGTGATCCTATTGATTTCTACATGGGCACTTCTGAAACTTGGTAGGAGAATAATTTCCTACTGGTTGCTGAAGGAAAAAAATGAAACCACATTTCTCCAAACCTTTGTGAATTTACAAAAGACTTCCTTTATGAAACTAATGTAAAATTGTATGTCAACTATACTTCAATTTAAAAACTAAGAAAAAGGGTAATAAGGTATAAGACTGTTAAAAATTTTAAAGACTTTTTAAAAATAGTCTTCAAATTAAACTAACTTTTGACTTAAACGTCAGAAAATTAAGCAGAAGTAAATTAAAAAATACCTTCTAACAAACTATATGATTAAATTTTACCTGTTGTGAAAAGTGTATTTACTTGAAAATTAAAATTTTTTTTCCTAAGCTGTATGTACATGGATGCATATACGAATACATTAAACTGAAAAAATACACTGGGTGTGGAAACTGAATTGTCATGGAAACCTTTAAAATAAGGTGTGGAGATAGTCATAAAGAAGACATTCCCCAAAGCCAGTATATCTAGATACCACATCAATGTGATATGGTCAGAACAGAAATGCTGGAGAAAAGGTATGAGAAAACAGTAGATTGAGCCCACAACATTATTTCTGTAATTTTTACTTCAAGGAAATGTGAGTACATTTTAATAAATAAAAGCATTTAATCACAATTATGTCAAAAATTGATTTATTTTGTGAAAAATTAATTCTCCCAAAGAATATCAAATAAGAGAACAAAATTTCTTGACTTATTTTCCATAAACCATAGTTTTCTATTTTTTTCCATTTTAATTTTTAGTTTATTATAATTATTTTCATCAGTGTTGACTTTTTTCTCTGTCAATATTAGAAAAAAGTTTGACATATACTTTTTTTTGCTTATATCAAATTCTAATAATTGTAGCCTTTCCTACAAAGTGTTTTTTCTTCTACTTTCTCTTCCTTCTTGACTTTTTTTCTCCTTTCCTGTTCTTTTATTATATATATTTATTAAAGATTTTATTTGTTTATTTATTTGAGAGAGAGAGAGTGAGCGGGAGGGAGAGGGAGACAGTGTCCGAAGTGGACTCCCAGTGTGGGGCTTGAACCTAGAATCGCAAGACCACGACCTGAGCCAAAACTAAGAGTCAGGGACTTAACCAACGGAGGCACCCAGATGCCCCTCTCCTTCCCTGTTCTTTTATTCTCATCAAGTCCAATATGCCTGAGTCATTTCTTTTCTTTTCTTTTCTTTTCTTTTTGTTGGGGAGGGGGAGAGGGAGAGGGAGAGAGAGAATCTTAAGCAGGCTCCATGTCCAGCACAGAGTCTGATGAGGCACTTGATCTCACAACTCTAAGATCACAACCCAAGCTGAAATCAAGAGTTGGACACTTAACCAACTGAGCCACCCAGGTACCCCATGCCTGAGTAATTTCTAAAAAACATAATGTTCTGAGAAATTATAAACTCCATGATGGCAGGAATTTCTTACTATTTAACTCATTGACATATTGCTCATGCATCTAATCACATCTAGAGTCATGGAAAGCACTCAGTAAGACAAATTTTAGTTAAATGACACATATGACAATGTATATCGAATTGTCAATTGCAGGCTATTTCTTCATAAATTAAATATTTGATAACCCTTTTTATTTCTGTGTTAGAATAGAGTTAAAGGGTCTGAACAGATGATATACTAAAAACACCACAATAAAAGTGGTGGAATCAAATTACTATGGTCAAAACATCTTCAATTTTGTCAAGTCCTGTCTGATTAGACCAATTCAACCATAAAAAGAGATGACTTAATGAAGTTCCCTGTTTGTCAGTGGAAAGCATGTACTTTTCAAAATTTTCAGAATACACTAACATATTTCACAGTATAGGCTGGTTTCTCTACTGGAAATGCTCTCTCCTCAACACTGGTTAATTTCTTGTATTTCAGATCTCAGCTGAAATGTCAATTTTGAGGGAATTCTATTCCCATGATCCCACCTATAGAATCCCCACCTCCCTGTTATTTTCTATCTCCTAATATCTCATACTACTACATATACATATGGACATACTCAGACATGCATGGATGTATATATTTATAGTTGCTGTCTCCCAGATTAGAAATTAAATTTATGAAGGGCTGAGTTACAGGATCATCTTCTATTTCAATTGTATCCTCAGATACTGAAGCCACATTGAGTTTAATTCTGACTCTTCACATCATTATTGTGTGATTTGGAGTAACTCCATTTAATCACTAGCTGTGCTATAGTCTCTTTATCTGTAAAATGTTATAGAAGCTACTCAGACATTTTTTATGAAGATGAAAAATCTCACTACATGCAAAGCATTTATAACTGTGTATATTATCTATTATTTTAAAAAATATATACTATAAGAAGTAAACTTCTAGAAAAAACTGGGGGAGGCTAAAGCCAAAGGAGGAGTCGGACCCACCCTATAGCCTGGCTTTACCATGTGTAACATTTTCATTAACTTCTTTGTATCTTAATACTCCCATCTATGAAATTGGCATTATAGTTACTCAAACGGATTTCATGAATTACAATATAAAAATGTTTACAGAAGAACCTGATACATAGTAACACTCTTGAAAAAGTGAGCTATTTTGATAATAATAATATTGATGGTGATGATCCTATAAAGGTATCCAAGGTATATGGAAAAATGGTAAGATTCCTAGTGACTTATTTTCTACTTTAGATGTACTTAACATGAATTGTTTTTATAATTTTTTTTTCTGAGTAAATGAGGAAACAGTATTTTTTCAAACATGAAGTCCATCTAGTTGCCAGTGTTTCATCAGAAAGGATCATACAAAGTTATTCATCAACACATCATTAGAGTCCTGTCAAATGCATATAATTGTTAAGTCACCTGACAAGTTTAATTACCAGTTACACCCATTGGCTTATATCTAGAAATACGTTTCATTTTAATTCAAATATGCTAATTCACAGTGCATTTATTTGGTTTTAGGTTTAATGATGCTTTATTTCCTTATTAGAAAAACTCGTTTGTTTCTCACCCCCTCCAAATTTTAGTATTGCTTCTAGTTAGAACCTGAAATGATGAATGACAACCTCAAACTAAAATAGGGTATGTAAAAAAATTAAAAAATGTAAAGGGTGTTATAAAGACTTTGTAAAATAAGCTATTGATTTCCTGAGGGTTGCTAGGCAACTATTGTGAAGTAAATTGCATAAACACTTCTTTTGATTTTAATGAGTTGAATCAAAAATGTGTACACGTATGATGCATATTCTAGTTTGATGTTAGCCATAATCTTTTTATTTTTCTTAGTGGTAAAGAATACTGAAATAATAAATATTTTTTAAAGATATCAGCATGTTATCTAGGTAAGTATTTCTGTAAAGTAATTTAAAAGCTTGTGTACCAGCACATAATTATCAGGAAAATTACTTAAGGTCATTTTTATATCGAATCCATGGCAATAAAGTTGCAGCTCAGTCAGCAAAACCTTGGCATAACCTTTATTTCGTTCAAGAAATTCTATTAATTCTAATTGTTGTAGGCTTAATGAAAGTGTGATTCAATATTCTCCAACTGACCTTGGAAACATTTCCTTTAAGAGGTGGACCATGTGACCAATAAAGGTATATAAGTCATTTTGACTTTATTAAACTCACCCATACCCTAAACTCTAAGCAAAAGAAAAATATAAAATAATCCTGCATGAATAAAGTTTTATACAAACTTTGACATAAGACTTCAAAAGCATAGTACTAACTAAATCTGATCCTCCTCACTTGTTTTATTTCCACTGAACCAGCCTCACACTCCCATAGAAACTCATTCTATTACCCTCTATATTTTTAAAACTGTCTCTTGCAGTTTGTTTTAACTGAAAACCTCCTTCTTCCTGATGATACCAGTTTGTATATAGCTCATTTGGACAGATGACCATATATTTTCACCAAAACAACTTTGCATGGAGCTACCTCTCTGAAACTCTGAAGTATCACTACTTGACAAGCTCATTTTTACAAAAGCCAATCTGAAGCTTGTCTTCCCGGGGTGCCACCCATTACCACTGCCCACATCTTAGCATAAAGTTATCTCAGAATACCTGACTCCAGGTTAGGAAAATGTCCACATCCAGTCAGAAATTTCCAGAACTTCTTGGTCCCCTACCCATTTATAAAACACTTTCAATTTATACACATGCTTCCACCCTTCCTTTACATTTCAGCACAGAGGTGCCCCTTCGACTTAATTTCACTCACATTTATGGGATTTTCTATTTGTTTTTTTCCCTTTTCATATTTTTCAACTTTTCTCTCTTTACCCTCAACATGTCCAAAGTTCTCTTATCTCAAAAACTCACGCCAGCCATCAGAAAGGATGAACACCCACCATATGCATCAACATGGATGGAACTGGAGGGGATTATGCTAAGTGAAATAAGTCAAGCAGAGAAAGACAATTACCATATGTTTTCACTCCTACGTGGAACATAAGGAATAGCACAGAGGACTACAGGGGAAAGGAGGGAAAACTGAATGGGAAGAATTCAGACAGGGTGACAAACCGTGAGAGACTCTGGACTCCAGGAACCAAATGAAGGTTGCAGAAGGGAGGGGAGGTGGGATGGGGGGATGGGCTAACTGGGTGATGGGTATCAAGGAGGGCATGTGTGGTAATGAGCACTGGGTGTTATATGCAACTAATGAATCATGGAACAGTACATCTAAAACTGAAATGTACTGTATGCTGGCTAGTTGAATGTAAAAAATGTATGGCACATAAATACAGGCCCACAAATATGCACGCAACCCCATGTTTCTCTCTATCGAGTATTTCTTTTCTTCTATTTCTTAAAGGTGAAACAGTCTGTCTCTACTAGTGCCCCTCTTGGACCGCTGATGCATGTTCTCTCTCCTTGATAATGCCACTGAAATTGCTTTGAATAAGGACACAAATGATACCCTGTTAAATACAACAAACCCTTTTCAATCCTGATTTTACTTTTAGGCACATTATTTGTTACTGCGTACTGTTTGGACTTTTCTCCTCCTTTGCTGCCATAATGCCTCTCTCTCCAATCTCTCACCATCATATCTCCCTCTCCCTAAACTTTCTCACAAGATTCTCCTCTATTACTTCACATTCATTGTGGATACTTCCAGGACTTCCACTTGACTCTATTTTCTTTTCAAATTGCACATTATTCATGGGGAAGATCTTTTTGGTGTGTTTAGTTTCATCGCTATGTATTGGGGACCTCTAAACAATACTGCTAGTCAAGTTTTCCCTTTTTCACCACTAGATATCTCTACTTAGGGTGCAATATAAACTCAGCATTTCTATATTAGTTTCTTATTGCTGTTGTAACAAAATGTCACACACAGTGCTTAAAACTATACATATATATGTATATATCTCTATATACCATCTATCATCTATCAAATCTTACAATTCTAGATATCAGAAGGCTAAAATTGGTCTTACTGAGCATAAAATCAAGGTGCCAGCATGTTTCTGGAGGCTCTAGGGAAGAATCTTATTTCCTCATTCTTTCCTGCTTCTGGAAGCTCCCCCACGTTTCTTGGCTTATGGTTCCTCCTTTTATCTTCAAAACCAGCAATATAACACCTTTAAATGTCTCTCTCTCATTCCCTGACCTCTGCTTCTGTTGTTGTTTTTTCTTTGAAAAGAAGGGTCCTTGTGATTACATTAGATTCACCTAGGTATTCCAATATAAATGCCCTTATTTCAGGATTCTTAGTTTATTTACATCTGCAAAGTCTCTTTTGCCATGGAAAATAACTTACTTACAGGTATAAGGATTAAGATCTCGGATATTTATGGGATGATTATTCTGCCTGCTGCAATGTCCAAAACTTAAAGGATTTCTTTTCTTACCATATACCAGTGTTTCTGAACCTCCTGGGGATGTTTTGAGCCGGTAATTCCTTGTTATGAGGTTGGGAGATGGGAGTGCCCTGTGCATTAGGATATTTAGCAGCATCCCTGTCTCCTAATTAAGATGTCAGTAGCACCCTTCCTTAGCTATGACAACCAAAAATGTCTCTAGATACTGTCAAACATCCCCTGAGACAAATCATCCCAGTTAACAATCACTATCCTAAACCTTTTTCTTTTCTTTTTTTCATTGAGTCAGTGAAAATGAACCACCATTGATCAGTTCTAAATGAGGAACCTGGGAGTTAATCTTAACTCCTCCTTTTTACCTTTTACAGCCAATGGTCACCAGGTACTGTCAGTCCTACCTCTTTACTCTCTATTGCCCTTGCCACTGACATTTTTGGCTCTATTTGCCCCTTACCCTGGATCATCGCAATAGTCTTCTAAGCATTTTTGCCGACTTCACTATACCTAATTTTTTTCCTATTTCTGAACTGTCCTCAAGATCTTACTTAGTTACTGCTTTCCCTAAGCTTTCTTTGGCACCAATTCAAGTCTAAAAACTTCTTTGGGCTTACTGTGGCTCATTGGTTCTTTTGAGTAGATGTTATGATAGAATATTAACAATCCTTCTGTTGTTGTATACCTTGGCTATAAAACTGATATGCTATTTAACAAGTGCTGTCTCCATTAGGTTTACAGTGCTTTAAAGGTTTTGTCGTGCACATTTCTCTGTGTACTTAGATAAAGTAGAGATTTTTGAGACCAAAGGGAAATTTCTAAATCCAACCACACTCTTGGGTTTAATATCTAATTGGTTCATGACATCCATGTTGATCGAATTGGATACTGACCTCTTTAATATAAGTTACTGTCAAATGGAAAAAGTTGCCACCATTAGTTCCATTTTTGCAGAAAGACTATTGGGTTTTTTTTCTCTTTTATCTGGGCACTGTTTATAAAAATATTGCTTCCAATTTATAAATGTATTAATTTTGAAGATGAAATATCAGTCAGGTTAACTTTAGTCTGTATATAACTGCTAAATTTTAGCCATATCTATATATTAGATCAATGTTATTTAATATTTTCCTTTAACTTGAGTCATTCTTTCCTAGCTTCATTTTAATAATAATATTCATTAATTTGTCAATTCAATATGCTAGCTATATTTTTCAATGTGTTTTAAAATACTTTAAGATACACTTTATGCTTGCAATATTTTCTACAGTGGTATATTTAGAAAACCAGTTTTAGTGGAAAGCAATTAATTTAGTCTATTAGGTACACAGATAAAATCAAAGGTGAATGACACATGTCCCTTTGTTACCAGTATACTATACACAATCATATATACTAAAGCATGCATTAAAGAAAAACTTGAATAGGTGCCACAATTGGAATTCGAAGTAATGGAAGCAGTGCATGGTATAGCTTATATACTCTCCAAAGAAATCCCTAATAGATTAAGAATGTATGGTAAATTCTTCCTGAATAGAATATGAGTGTGTGTGTGTGTGTGTGTGTGAGCGTGCACACACACTTTCATGCATGCATGGGTATGTGTGTGTATGTACATGCATCATTTGTATTATCAGCTTTAATCCTACATTAGCATGGATAATGTTAACCATATAAGACTTTAAATTTATCTGAATAAGAAACTCAAAGACAATCACCACACTGCTGCTAGAATGTTAAGTGTTCTTCTGTAAATTTAAGGTCAAAGAGATGAAATATAGATTAAGCACTTATATTTCTACCTAGATTCTCAGAAGTCCTTTTAAAAAGACAGTTCACATTAAATGCATGGTTATAAATTCTATTTAAAAAACCTCACTTTAAATGTTACTTTATCTGTAGATTTTTTTTACTTTTATCAATAAAATCATGCCCCTTTCAAAAACTTAGTGATAATTTGTGTATTTTATGATGTCATTTCAACCATAACTTACCTTTTCTTGTTTGAACCTGGATATGGATAGGGCAAGAATGGCTACTTCTCCAACTTTCCCATATAAATTAGATAGAGAGACTTTCTGAACTTGAAGGATATTTTTACTTTAAAGATTGGCTTTTACAAATTGCACAAAATGTGGGATTAAAGACAGAGAGATTTATTTAAAAATAAATTAACTTTGTAAGTCAATTTTTATCTAGAAAATGTTTAAAAATTCTAGGAATAACCTTTATCTCCTTTCTCTCCCTCACTTCTTATCCCTTTTGTATTGAATCAGTCATGCAATCCTGTGGTTTCTATAATCAATATATCCCTGAAATTATTTTTTATTTCTTTATAATTTTTCTTATTCATATGTAATCTTGATTTTGTCACTTCATTGCTCAAAATCCTTTAGAAGGCCATTGAAGGACACGCTTTTTACAATCATGTCTGCTGACCTTTATATTCGCATCTCCTACAATTCTCCCATATGGATACTTTGGTTATGTAGACATACTGAACTACTTGCTCTTCTCCAAATGTGTCTTGCTCATTCATGCAGTCCCTGTCTTTTTATAAGCTGTCCTCTTGATTTATATTGTTTTTCCTTAGCTTATTGTATTTGCTTTAAATAAATTTATAATTATTGTACAAACCAGCTCAAAATTCAACCCCTCTGTTGACGCTGGCTCTCCCACACTTAGTCAGATAGTGTTATGCATGCTTCTTCATGGAGTTTGAATGAAGATGTATATAACAAATCATCGTCCATACCTCAATCCCTCCCTCCAACCTTCTTTAGCATAATGGATACCTTAAAGGCAAGGGTCATCTGTATTTCCAACCTAACCATGATATGCATGAGAAATATAGATATATAGATACTTGTAAAGGTATCCAAACTAGCGTGTTAGTTTCAGTATAGACCAAATGTTTATTTTTCACCCTCATCTTGTCTCTGACCCAAGAGCAGATGCATTTACTTATTACTTAACTTACATACCTCTTTTTCTTTATTAGTACCTAATGGTACTTATTTCATCAGATTGTTGGAATGAATAAATAAAATATTACAGAGTCTAGCACATGGTCTGTGTGAAAGAAATCCTAGCAACTTCATTATTTTCACATAATTACTAAAGTTTTTACATGTAGTCAAAATATCATGTGTACTTTTTTATTCACAATTAGAAATATAAAAGGCAAAATGAAGTAAGGGTTAACTGAAAGTTGCGTATTTCCTTCATTTTATCTATATAATAGCTGAAGCACAAAGAAATAGCTTTCCTATAATCCTAANCAGAGTCTAGCACATGGTCTGTGTGAAAGAAATCTTAGCAACTTCATTATTTTCACATAATTACTAAAGTTTTTACATGTAGTCAAAATATCATGTGTACTTTTTTATTCACAATTAGAAATATAAAAGGCAAAATGAAGTAAGGGTTAACTGAAAGTTGCGTATTTCCTTCATTTTATCTATATAATAGCTGAAGCACAAAGAAATAGCTTTCCTATAATCCTAAAGTTCAAGGTTATGAAAGAGTAAAAACTAGAGTCCATTTTATTTAGTATCTTTTGATTTTATGCACTCTCACACATTCAAAATACACTTATTAAAATAATTTGACACTGGCATTATAAGACTACTTTTAATATATACTTGTAGGACATCCTTACCACCACCACCACCAGCACCCTAGAATCTGATCTTCATAAAGACAAAAATGATATGAGCTTCCTTGATGAGTCTGTAAAGCGTTACTTAGCAATTGCTATATATTCACTAAATATGGTAGAAGTAATATATACATTTGTTTTAATGTTCTGGAAAAAAATCCTCAGAGGCACATCTAAATCAGCTTCTTAGAATTTACTATTTAATTTTCTAAAAGCTTGACTTTAACATAATTTGTCTCTCAGAATGTTGGCTATTATCTTCAATATCCAGAACTCATGTATTGCAGGTTCCATTAAAAGATACATTTTCCTTGCACCATTCTTTCCTCCATAAAGTTCCTCAGAAAGATACCTTAAACTCCTGTAAATATTACCACATTTATGAGGAACCAAGACATTCCTCTCACATGATATCCTTCAAAAGCCACACTGAGACTAGACCCTACACAGACTCTCATAGAGTATGCTGAACTGTGTATTTCTAGAGACTCTACTTTAGAAATATTTCGTTTTTTTTCATTTTCTAAAAAAGCAATTATATGGAAATTAGCATATCTCCTTTTCCCCACCCCAAAGTTGTGTTTTTTTCTTTCTCTTACTTCCCAGCTATAATTTGGATATGGATATCTATGTATTTGGATGTCAATAAGAAGGAAGGAAGGAAGGAAGGGAGGAAGGGAGGAAGGAAGGAAGGAAGGAAGGAAGGAAGGAAGGAAGGAAGGAAGGAAGGAAGGAAGTTAATTAGTTAGTTAGGATCCACCTCCTCAGAAAACTTCTACTCATAAGCCTTCAGTTCCAGATAAAGCTAAGAAATATGTTTTCTTCTGCTCCCAAAGTACCCAAAGAGAACTTAAAGTTTGTCACCTCCAGGACTAACAAATTATTATTATTAATTGTATTTATTTACTGATATATATTGTTATTTTTGCTGTGTCAGCGCCTGACATCACAGATAGTCAACACAGTTATTGTTAGATTTGAAGTCTAGAATACATGTTCTAACCCCAAACATCAATTTCCTAATTTATTTTGCAGATAAATCATCTTCTCAATCTTATAATAATATCTCCAGCCATTATATTTGGTACCAAGTGGGTTACTCCATTGTGCATGTTAAAATGTTTAAGACTAGAAATGTACATATATGGATGCATGATTAAATCTTGCATAAGATTTAACAATTTTATTATGTGGTTCATAAACAGCAAAGTGAATGCAATTAGAAATATATGCTGCTTACTTGATTAAAATTGTTCTTCATTTAAGCTAATAACAACTGACTTCATTGAGCACTTAGTGTGTGCTAAGCAAGTGTATTTATAATTGCATTGAACTTTTGCCATGTTTTTATTATTCTATCTTCACTGGTGAAGGGCTTAAGGATTAAACAAGTTAGATAATGTGCATAATGTTCCCCATTTCTTTTCTAAAGCTTATCTTTGAATAATACTTTTAAGAGGTGATAAATTGGTTATATCTATAGTTGGCTGAAATATATGAGTATGCTAAACACCTTCCTATCTCACGTCAAAGCTAAAGCCTTAGGTTACACAGGGCTGTTATCTTCCTTTTGGCAACACACACACACACACACACACACACACACACACACACACACACAAACTTGTGCCTTCCTTTCTTACTCATGCCCTCTTTCATCCATGGTACCTAAATGGGTCTCCTTGTTTTTAAACTCTCCATGCTCACTTTTCTTTTCTAAGATTTTATGTATTTATTAGACAGAAAGCATGTGCTTTCACGAGTGAGTGAGAGAGATAGAGGGAGAGGGAGAGAAAGCAAGAGCAGATGCAAAGGGAGATGGAGAAGCAGACTCCCTGCTGAGCAGGAAGCCCTATGTGGGGCTCAATCTCAGGACCCTGAGATCATGACCTGAGCCCAAAGCAGACACTTAACCAACTGAGCCACCCAGGTTCCCCTCCAAGTTCACTTTTGACAGTGGTTTACATTTTCCATTTTTTAGACTTTAATGTTCTTATATAGATACCTTCACAATAATTTGACCTATTTTGTGTATCTAATAAAACTTTATCTGTGACTATCCATATTTAAAGAGCAACGCCCTCCCCTGGCTTTCCCAACCATGCCTGCCTGATCTATTTTCCTCTATGACCCTTTTTACCACTTGACACATTTAGTCTTTTTCTTAAAAATATGTCTTCTCTCTGTTATAGGCTTGACAGGGGTAAGGATTTTTGTCTATTTGGTCTAATACTATATCCCTAGAACACGGGTTAATGTTTAGTTTATATTAGGTGCTCAGATAATACTTGTGGAATAAATTAACAAATAAATGAATAATGCAAAGAAATAATATGCTTAAAGTCCATAATAATTTTGACAGAAACAACAGTTAGCACAGAACTGATTACAGCTGTGAGCTACATGAGTAGGGGTATCCGGGTGGCTCAGTCAGTCAGTTAAGCATCCAACTCTTGATTTTGGCTCAGGTCATTATCTCAGGGTCATGGGACTGAGTCCCAGGTTGGGGTGTGCACTGGGCATGGAGCCTGCTTAAGATTCTTTCTCTCCCTCTCCTTCTGACCCTTCCCCTTTCTCTAACCCCGTCCCTCTCTTAAAAAAAAAAAAAAAAAAAAAGCTAAATGATTAACCAAAAATCACATCCTTGGAAAGTCAGATAGGCTTAAATTTAAATTCACCCCTGCTTTATCACTATGTAACTGTGGCAGGCTAGATAGTACATTCTTTAGGCCTTATATGCACTAAGGTAAAAATGCTAATAATTCCTCTCAGCCTTATTTTAAGTGTTGAATAAGAAGACAGGGACCAGTTAGTGGCATTTTCGTCTTTCTTCCTTACACCCTGTAGGGTATGATACACATACACTAAGTGACTACAGGATTTATCTTCCAAACCAGAACTTAATAACAGTGAAAGGGGGAACTATTTATAATTATACTGGGATGACAGATACACGTCAGGACTGCCCCAAGTAAACCAGAACATATAATTAGCTTACCTAATAGGTACACATAAATTCAGATATGAAAAGGAATTAAAGACACACCAAGTATGCTGAGCAGAGTGGATTAGCACTGAGCATCATTTACATTGTTTCCAGAGGCTGGAAAGTTAAAACATTTTCTCAAGATTCTCTTTCATTTAAGTTTTTGAGTATGCATAAAATTTTGCCAATTAAATGCATAGTGTGAGATCTAGAAGGTAGAATTATAGGAGAGACTATTCCTCTTTTGTTTTGGCCATTGCTGCAGAGCACCACAGTATTAACAAGATTTTTTTTTTTCCCCAACAGAACCCTGTATCTACTCACTGTGTGCTTTTGAGAGGAAGCTGCTGCACTGGCAGCTTTCTGTCCCTGGATCTCAGCCACAGTGGTATTTTCTTGAAGTTAGACAGACACAAAATCTCTCTGGCAAGCTATTTCTGCATAGAGTGGTTCTGAGTGTTAGGCCTAGAGGTCCTTCAGGTGATGGGTAAGCATCTAAGTTCTTATATAAAATCTCTTTCTGCTAGTAATTGCCTAGGCAGCTTTCTGTTTCCTGCAACTGAAAGCTAACACACCAAGACAAACCACAGAGCCTCCTGATTCACCGTGCTGCTTCTCCACTTAATGCTAATATAATCTTTTCATGAGTGGTTGTGGCTGATCTGCTTAAATAGGGTACTAATGAAAGCTGAAATATGTCTTCGCTTCAGTCATGACTCAAGAAGAATTATCACTCTCTCTAATTGGTTGTTCCTCAACTTCAACTACGTCTATTATAAATAAATATTTCTGGGAAAAATATGTTACCTGTTGAATTACATGGAAAAGTGACACAGGGTCATTAACATTCTTATTTAATCTTAAACAGTTTTTCTAATGTTGAAAATACAGAAACTACAAATTAAGTCAAATTGTTAACAATTAATGTGGAGGTGCTGTGTAGTCTAGAGAAAACTATGTTCAACTTCTAGAAGGTCAGTATTATATATCCACAGGAACCATCTTTAATTAGTACTTAACTCAAGCTGATATCTTCTAGCCTCCCCTTTCATTAATAGGAAAAGATATGGTCGGTGTTTTAATAGATTTCCTAGGATAGGTCTCTATGATAAGTAGGAATTTTTGCTTACATCCTCAAATTCTTAGCTCACCATAATGCATGTAAATTAAGGTATTTTCAGAAGCCGATATATATGTACTAGATTTTGTTTATCTGACAGGTGCCCAGAGAGTCTTACTGCTAACATATTACAAGATTAAAACATACATACAAAGGTCACATACAATATTTTCACATTTTCATGTCTGAGACAAATGTTGCATCTGCCCATAGAAACAACAGAGTTTTCCTAAAATGGTTTATATTTTTTGTGAATTTTCTAACTCTGAATGTGAAATGATAAGCAGTACTTTTTAATAATTCAATATTTCAATAAACTATTTTAGCCTTAGGTGAAGCTGAGTCGATGAGAACTCCCTACAGCCTATATTAAGACCCCAGAGTCAGGAGAACAAAGCTGTTTGGGGCCAATTTGTTTGCTTCAATATTGAATGAAATCCAATTGTGCCTATGCTATGATTACAAATATGTAAAATTCATGAATGCAAATGGACAGCAGTTGGAAGGGAACAAATCTGTCACTGTAGTTGAGCGGATGGAACAGTAGGATTTGGAATATTTTGTTTTCAAATCTGTTATTGGTACAATAAACACCCATCAAAAGTATACGGAATTAAACTTTCTAGCATTTCACTCCAAAAGGTAACTGCTGATATTTGAAAATGTATTATATATTAGAGCAACCATCTGAGGTATACAGCCTGGTCAAGTGGCATCGTAATATCTAAAGTGATTTAATTATGCTTCACTTAGTAATGGAGGAATGAAGTCCCCGGGACATTGGGGCTTACACAGACAGAACAGGCCCCCGAATATACCTGGAAACGGCAGAATTAACAAATTTAACCCCAACAGCAGTCAAACTCTTCCAGGTTAACCAAGCAAGTCTATTAAAAGAAGGTATTTCAAGCCTGTAACTTTTTTTTTACAGTTAAAAACTACCTAAATAATAATATACTACTCTTGGCATTTAAATAGATAAGAAAATGGCATAAACTGGACAAGAATATGTAAGGGAAAATAAGGACATTAAAATTGCATTATATTGCCTCTGGCTTTCACAAACTATTTCAAAGATGCAATGGCCTCTTTTGTATAAAATTTTAGAAAATCAAAATCAAAATATTTCCTCTCTAAGAAGTTTCCAGAAAGTTCATGTTTTAAATAGCGTTATGCCTTTAGGACTACATATTTCACATAAAATACTAAGAAGATAGAGAACAAAGTAAAAGACCCCTGGGGACTTCAAACTCTTAGATTTACTTAAAAATGTTTTTTTGAGGAAATGAGTTTCCCATAAAGGGACACTCGGGCTATCAAAACATCTATTGAAAAGAAAGCGAATGAAATATTCAATGACTTTTCTCTCAATAACAAAAGTAATAAAGAAAAAGATTGGCAACAGCAACCCATTTTGTAGGAAAAACTCCTTTCAGGTTGAGTTCTTTACTTTTCTTCTCTCTTCATTTCAGTGGTGCTATATGCCATTGAATAACTGAACTCTACTTATCAGGATCAACACATCTGCTAATAAATAACAACATCAGCTTTCAAGTTTGCATTTTCAAGTTTCATACTGTACTTAAACAGTGCTAAAAACTTTAACTCTTCCTTTATTTCATTATAAGATCAGTTTTAGCTTATTTAACCAGTATTTCTGTGAAAATATATTCTGTTTATAACGAATTCAATAAACCTTCATGAATAGTTCAAAAACTCAAGAATGAAAATTCAAATAAAATTAATTTGCTTAAAATTGTTTACTGCTCTCCAATGTGGAAAATATATTTTAAAATATTTGTTTACTATCTTCCTAGAAAGAGTCTCAAAGTTTCTAAATGGTATCCAATCTTCAATATTCAGAAATCATTTAAAATTATTTAGCATATAGATTTCAGACAGTCTCTCCCTTTACTTTATCCTACCAATAAAGCAGTACAGTTTGAATGTGTATTATTTTGACATCCCAAAGATAGGTAATCACAAGGAAGAAGTACAACTCAAAAATTTTATAAAATACTTTAAGACTCATTAATAATCCAGTGTATATTCTTGGATTGACTTTGTATATATCAGGCACATGAAACACAAAAAAGACAAAGAGGAGTAGATGTTGCCTATGAGATTGTAGAACAACTTTTTTTTTCCCCCGACAGAGAGAGAGAGAGAGAGAGAGGGAGAGAGAGCAGGTTGCTAAAAGTTGGGGACAGAGAGAATCTTAAGCAGGTTCCATCCTGAGCGCTGAGCCCAAATGGGGTCTTGATCTTAGGACCCTGAGATTATGACTTGAGTGGAAATCAAGAATCCGATGTTTAACCAACTGAGCCACCCAAGCGTCCCAGGAAACATCTTTTTCAAGAAAACAACATTGCAATGGTGAGCTTATGAATTTGGAAATCTTAAATAATATCAATTATATTATAAAATGGTGAAATAAGTTTAACATAACTGGGTCAGATTAAACATTTTGTGTCCTCTTTTGACTCAGCATTCACAATCTTAAGAGTATTTTATGAAGATAAATTACATAATTTTTATAAAGCCAAGTAAAACAAGGGAGTTCTTTGTAATTTTTTTATGATCCAAAATTGATATACCTGTGCATTTATTTTCAGCAATATTTTCATATTTTACCAATGTCAACAATACAGAAGTATTAAGTATAATAAAATCCTCATCTTCTATTAAAATTCTTACTATAGGCAGAGTAACAATTTGGAAACTATGTTTTTCACAGTTTTTATACAAGCTTATACATGTTTTTTCAAGAAAACATTATTATAGGAAAATATTCTGTACTTTTTTTTAATTTAACAATATATTTTTTCTCAATATAAAAATATAAAAATTGACCGTAGAGATTGATTCACCAAAATTTATTCAGTATCTCCCAAGTGATGGATATTCAAATTACTTTTGCTTTTATTTTCTCCATTTCAAATAAAGTATAAGTATAAAAGATAATAATAAGTAAAAAATATCATAAAAATAATATCATTGGGGCACCTGAGTGGCTCAATCAGTAAAGTGTCTGCCTTTGGCTCAGGTCATGATCTCAGGGTCCTGGGATCGAGTGCTGCATCCAGTTCCTTGCTCAGCGGGGATCCTGCTTCTCCCTTTCCCTCTGCCTCTGCCTGCAGCTCCCCCTGTCTGTGCTCTCTTTCTTGCTATCTCTTTCTCTCTGTCAAATAAATAAAATCTTAAAAAAAAAATATCATCCATGTGATGATACTTTAGTTTCTGTTGTATCAGGCCCAAATAAAATTACTGGGTCAATGAGTATGTGCACTTTAATGTTTAAAAATGCTGCCAGACAAATTCCACAAATTTTGGAGTGATGTCCAATTTTATTGGCCAAAGGTTATGGTTGTGTTACATCCTTGGCAGCAAAGAATATGACCAATCTTTCAGATTTCTGTCAACCTTTTTTTTTTTTAAAGATCTCATTGTTTCAATCATCTTGTCCTTGATGACTAGTGAAGGGGAATTTATTTTCATTAGAAGGCCATTTGCATTTTCTGTTCTGTGAATTTCATGATTATATTCCTTGCTCATTTTTCCTGTGGCTGTTTTTTTTTCGTTTCATTAACATGTATAATTTTTGGTGTAAAGTAGAAATATTAATTCCTTAGGTGGTAAATGTCACAAATAGGTGAAATGATATACATTTGCCAATTTATGACAATTTTTTTTTTAATTTTAGAGAGAGAGAGGGAGTGCATGAGCAGGGGGAGGGGCAGAGGGAGAGAGAGAGGGAAAACAGTCTACCCACTGAGCAGGGAGCCCAACAAGAGGCTCAATTTCAGGACCCTGAGACCATGACCTGAGCTGAAACCAAAAGTCTGATGCTCAACTGACTGAGCCATCCAGGCACCCCAATTTGTGACAAATTTTGATCTACCAAATGGCAATTCAGGATATCTCACTCATTCAAACATTTTATTTCAGTCTATCATTTTTCTTTTAACTTTATTTTATAGTTTCTTTATCAAATAAAAATTTTAATTTCTTATACTCTCTACATGTATTTTCTTATGCTTTGTTTTAACATTACAGTTTTTTATTATAAGCCTCATACATAATAGTATAATTCTTTTCATCCAAAAAGCTGTTCTTATTTCTTCAAATTAATTCATTAAGTTTTCATTTATATGCAGAACTGGAAAAGTGATTCTAAACCAAAATGCTTTTATGATTCTAGAATGAATTTAACATTTAAAAAATTATTTAAATGTGTATATTTCATTAACTAGGTGTTCTACTTTTCTTATGATTATGGTTCCCATATAATGTGAAATCTAAAATGATCACTGATTAAATTGAAGTTTTACACAACAGTAATATTAAT
The DNA here is from genome assembly GCA_002007465.1 of Ailurus styani. Classification (NCBI taxonomy): domain Eukaryota; kingdom Metazoa; phylum Chordata; class Mammalia; order Carnivora; family Ailuridae; genus Ailurus; species Ailurus styani. Next base: position 3,040,768 of record LNAC01000144.1, on the reverse strand, counting down.
ACAAATCACAGTAATTAAATGTGACAAGTGATGGTTTGGCCTAGAGCTAGCCTGTCTTTGCAGTGGGAAAATGGTACTGATGGCTATGGTTCCTTTTCACTGACTTCTTCATACTTCAGTGGATCATGTGATGCCTCGATATTCTGAGCCTCCTTGATTTATAAAACATTTACTCAATCTACAGCATATTGTGATATCAGTGTCACTTGTCCCTAAGGCATCATGAAGACCAACTCTGTAACTTTCCAAAGAGTTTGCAAGTTTAAAATTTAAAATAATAATACTTGGAAGTAACATGTTTCCAAGCACAAAAAAAAAAAAAAATGGCCAGGCCTTAAACTCATTCAACGCCTCAGAATAGCTTCTGTATTTTCTTATTCATATTTAAACAAAAGATACAAAGTACAAAAATTGTAGAGGACTTTTAGAAGCATGGGTATAAGCCTAGGATACAATTTCTTTTCTTTTTGTTAAATTTTTTTTTTACAATTTCTAGAATACTAACTTGTAGGCCCCTCTCTCGTTCCTACTAACAAAAGTCCACAGTACAGCTGTGCAGATAAAAGCCAGAGTAAAAGCAGACCATGTACATTTTATACCAGCAGCGTGCAGACACTTCATTAGGTGCTCTCTAGCCACGATCCTCCCACAAACCCTACAGATGCGCACATTCATCATGACCATTTCTCAAAGACGAAACTGAAGCTCAGAGAAACTTTAAGAATTCCCGAACCACGCAATTGTTAGGCAGGAGACTTAGGTTTCCGACTGAAGTGCATCTTTTCCAAAGCCCCTGTCTGTCTGCTCCTACCCCTGGAGCAATGACTCAGCTGTGTGTTTGCTATTTAACTGGTTCCTGCTCACTACATATGGCTTCATTCCACTGCTCTCATATCTGCTGAAAAATGTTAGAAGAGACAAACACCTTATTGAAGATATGAGCCTATGGCAGTCAATTTAATTCCAAACCTCCTTCAAAACCCTGCCAATAATCTTAGCTGTTTTTTTTTTCTTTTTCCATACGTGTATAGCGTCATATTTGTGAAAAATACTAAAAATAAAATACTCTTGTCATAATTAACAGCAATATGATTATTCAGATGGTCTAAACCTACACAGGCACACAACAAAATGACATAAATGCAGAAACAAACGAACAAATGTGGAGAGTCAGACTGGCATGTTTAATTCCCTGAATTTTAACCTAAATTGGATTCAGTGGTACTTTCAGCAAACTCCCTCCTGCTTTACACCTGAAAGCAGATGGAGGCAGATTGCATCATGAGTTCAGTCCTTTCAAATTACAATAGTTTATGATGCTCATCTGCATTTTAATCAGATATAAAGGATTTATTCCTGAAATGTATCAAGAAAGCCTATTTTCAGCACCTGGAAATGCATCAGAGGGTTTATGGCCAATCTAGTAAAATATGTTGCACACTTTTACTTTGTGTCTCTTTCTCCTGAGTATATAATATTACATGGATAGAGGTGTCAGCAGTTTTATTAAAAGCTGTCTGTAATCCTTTCACAAGAGGTATGGAGAGGTGATTTCATACTCAAAAATCATTTTTATTAGGATTTGACTCCTGTTTAAAAGGACTTCAATTTGTCATTCAATTTAATAAAATAATTTAAAGTATGTTTTACATAAATAACAAACAGCATATTCAGCAAACTGGAGCTTACAGCTATGACAACCTTCTTTAGATCAAATCAGAATTGGTCAGTATGCATCTAGCCCCTGGAAATTAAATTAGGCACCAGAATTGTAGGTCCATGGTAGTTTTCTTGTGGCAGAGCATTCTGTGCTACTCCTGTGACAGAAGCTATTTATTTTCCAAGGACACTATTCATTAATAATTTATGACTATTATTAATAAGATCAAAACATAATCTTAAATATAGTACATTTGCTTCATTGAATAAAACATATCTGAGTTCCTCATCTAGCACTTTAACTATTAAAAATTACTTCATGCACTGATATTTTATATCACTAGGTTTTTACATCTCACTGGAGGATAAAAGAAAGGTATATAAATGCAATAAAATTACTAAGATTCCAAAAATATTTGAAAAAAGGAGAATACTAGTGCCTTATTATATTAAAAAGCATCATTTTATGAACATGATATGGTTCAATACAATACACATTAAGTTACATATTTTGCCTTTAAATACATTTTAAGAAGTAGATATACAAATATTCTAGAATTTAAATAATCAGATATACAATATTCTATAACCCTTTGACAAATTTGACGATACAAAGAAATCAATTACTAGTGTTTCAAACAACCTTCACAATTTTCTTTGTAATCCAAGTTATTTACTTATCTGTACTTTCTTAAATGAGAAATTATTACATTATCTTTTTACCTTTTGAGATATTTACCACTTTATTGTTAAAAAAACAGCAAAGAAAGAACACTGCCCACAAGTTAGTAATACCTTATTTCTGGACTAAATCAAATAGCCTCCCAATATATAAATTTACTTACTTTTTTAAAAGAAAGTTATATTTATCTTTTGATAGCAGTATGGAAGTCATAGTAGCTATATAGAGTGGAAAGCATGTTAGTGAAAGCAAATTAATGCAAACAGAGCTTTGCAACTAGAGGTATAACATTTATTTTACTAGAAGTTGATTGAAGCAAGTCCCAAATCAAATATAGACCTCAGTTTTTGTAAAAATAGCACATAGAGGAATTTTTTAGAAGGAGCTATGATAGAACATAACCCACAACCTTTCATTAGAAGACTTAAATTTCCTTTTTTGGCTTAAATATTAATTACTGTGTAATTTGACTAAGACTCCGTATTCAAGGTTATAAAATGAACACTATGCTTACCTCCCAGTATGGTTGTAAAAGTTTAATTACATATATATATATATATATATATATATATATGCCTTTAAAAACTGTTCAGTTAGATAGAAATGTTAAGTATTATATCTTCTGTCTACTTTTTTTTGGGGGGGTGAGTTCACAGCCACCAAATTCTAAAGTCTCCTGTACATTTCCCAGAATCCATTTCCTATAGGTTCCTAGTCAGATTTATCAATGAGAGGTACAAGTCCAAGATTTGGAAGGGGGACAAAGACATGCCATTAAATGTATGGCCAGAGGCAGCTATAGTCAGATGTGCAGGCAGGGGTGAAATTGAAGCAGGTTCTTAGGAACCACTGCTCCTGGCTCTTCAAGCTGAGATGTTTCCTATTGATTTCCCCAAACTTCACTGACTCCATCACAAATTTTTACTCCATAATTCTCTAATTTACTCTTAATTCTCTTCTAATTTACTCCCTAGTTCTAAAGGTTGTGTATTGTTTTTTTTTCCTAATATTAAATACTTTTCACCTAAAATATATTGAATTACTTCTCTTCACCTGGTGAAACCATGAATAACATATCAACACTTACTTTTCTATCTGTATCAAATGTTGGTAACTTAGGGAAAATGTAGCAGTCATTTTTGAACACAAAGTAATCAGTTTAATATCAAGAGGATGCAATTACATAACACCATAATTAAGTAAATGTTGGCACTATTTATAAACTTTCCACTTTGAAGTTAACTTCTTACGGTCTTCTTTTAATTCCCAACATCTCTGTGTGTGGGTGTGTATGTGTGTGTGTGTGTGGGGGGGTGTTTCCCTTGATTTTCTAGGATGTTTTCCATTTCACCTAGGTTGTCTAATTTATTGACATACTATTATTCATAGCATTTCTCTATAACCTTTTTTTTTATTTCACCAAAGTCAAGGTAATAATCTCTCTTTCATTTCTGATTCTGGGGATTTTAGTCTTGTCCCTTTGTTTCTTGGTCAATCTGGCTATGTTTGTCCACTTAAACAAAAATCTTTTCAAAGAACCAGCTTTTGGTTTCACTGATTTTTCTCTATTGCTTTTCTATTTTCTATTCCATTAAGGTTTGCTCTAATCTTTATCCTTTCCTTCTTTCTGCTAGCTTTAGATTTAATTTATCTTCTTTATCTAGTCATCAGTTGAAGTTTAGATTTTTGATTTGATATCTTCCTTCTTTTTCAATTAAGGCATTTTACAGCTATAAATTTCCCTCTAAGCACTGTTTTAGCTGCATCCCATAAATTTTGATGTGCTGTCCCTTCATTTTTATCCATCTCAAAATATTTTCTAACTGCCCGTGTGATGTTTTTCTTTTACATATCTGTTATTTGGGAGTATATTATTTAGTTTCCACCTATTTGTGAGTTTCCCAAATATCTTTCTAATAATTGATATTTCATTCCATTCTATTGTCAAACAATAAACCTTATTATTTTTATTATATTATTATTCTTAAATATATTGAGGTGTGTTTTTTTACTGAGTACTTGTTCTTTTTTGATGAATGCTCCATGTGTTCTTAAGAACAATATACATTTTTCTCTTGGTAGATGGAGTATTCTATAAATTTTCATTAGGTCTTATTGACAAGGATTCAATCTCTGTTCTACATCCTGCTTCTCTCCCTGAGACAGAGTCTCCAGACCATACCTCCAATGTTGAGAGAGGTAAAGATGGACATAATGACCTGCTTCTCTCTAAGTAACACTTTGACTTTAGGAGCTGAGAACTTGGTACATGGAGGCAGCAGCCACAGGTCTCCTTGGTTCACCTCTCTCAGCATGGAACTTCCACTACAAAATCTGGGCCTGGGTGATCAGGGCCCCAGTTTATTTAGCAGTACTAAATAGCCCCCTGACTGGGAGCTGAGGATCGAGGGAGATTATGTTTTTACTGTTTCATTCTGGAGTAGAGCTTAAATCTCACTAAGCAAGAAGGAACAGAAATGACAAAGATCTTGGTTTAAATACCATGGAATCATACCCCTTGCCGTAATTTTAGAGTTCGTTAATGTTTTATTTTGTTTTGTTTTTCATCTGCCATATAACTATAGATCCACTGCCAGAGAAGATAATACTTTTTTTAAGTTGGATTTTGTACATTCATCTGTCCCTTTCCAGTAATGCTAGCACTATTATTAGAAAGAATATTATCTTTTTATTCTATTTTAGATTTTTATATTGTGAGCCATAATCAAAATCATTATCAATAATAATCATATTATGAAGGGATAAAAATACCCTGTTTTTAAAAAATATTTTATTTATTTATTTGTCAGAGAGAGAGAGTGAGAGAGAGAATGAACAGAAGCAAGGGGAGCAGCAGGCAGTGGGAGAAGCAGGAGCCTGATGCAGGACTCGATCCCAACATCCCAACATCGATCAGGACCAAAGCCAGATGCTTAACCAATTGAACCACCCAGGCATCCCAAAATACCCTGTTTTTAAACACTTTTCAGATTCAAACAAGGCAATCCAAAAAAAAGTACTTTTGGATGCTACTGACTGCTTCATGGTTCTCCCTACTACCAATTCACAGATTTCATCAGGAAGTCTGTCCATAGCCACTGGGGAAGCTTCATCTGTGAACCCCCTAACTGGTCCTCAGACATCCCTAACACTCTACATGCCTCAATCACCTCTTTATGGCTCACCCCCAGCACATGCTCCTATCAACAATGAGAGTAAGTTTTTGCAGACTGCTAGCATGCAAGTGCAGAGAGCCAGTCCAACTCTGTGGGAGGGGTGAAGACTCACAAACTTGAGTGAGTGCATTTCAGAGCACTGCCTTGAAAAAACAAACAGAAGACTTGCAACGCCAAGCCTGGATTTGCAAGATTGGGAGAAGGCATATGATCCTAAGAATTCCACCCTCCACCACCACCACCAACAGAGAACAGAAGTGTAAAGCAGGCGTATCTCTAGAAGGGTCTGAGAAAGCCTCAAACACCTTTGCTTTAGAATAACAGGTGAAGGTAACACTCTTCTGAAGCTAGTCAGTAAAGACTGGAAAAGATAGCTGCTTATGCAAATGTAAAAACAGTAATGCAAGACTTCAAGGAACAAAAACAGTCCAGGAAATACAGCACTACCAAAGGAGAACAATAAATCTCCAGCATTTGACCCCAAAGAAATGGAAATTTATAAATTGGCTGGCAAAGTGTTTAAAATGATTATTTTAAGGTAATTCAACAAGCTACGATAGACAACTCAAAATCAAGATAACAATGCCTGAACAATACGAGAGATTCCACAGAAACAGAGATTTAAAAAAAAAGAAACAGAAATTCTGTATTTAAAGACTATAATTTATGAAATAAAAATAATCAGTAGAAAGCATCAACATCAGACTTGAACAAGCAGTAGAGAAAGTCTATGAACTTGAAGACAAGACATTTGAAAGAATCCATTCAGAGAGGAAAAGAGTAAAAAGAATGAAAATGACTGACACAAGCTTTGGTGAATTATGGGACACCTTCACAAGAAATGGTATTCTCATTATGGGAGCCCAGAAATAGAAAATAGACAGAATGACAGAATGACAAAAAATTTATGTAAACAAATAATGCCTGAATACTTTCCAAAGCTGGGGAGAGGCATGGACATTCAGGTACTTGAAAGCATAGCATTCCATACAGATTTGAAAAAAAACAAAACAAACAAACAAACAAACAAAAAAACAAGCAAAAAAACCTCTTTCCATACAAACGAATCACCATATGGCTATCAATAGATTTCCCAGGCAAATCTTTACAGACCAGAAGAGAGTGGCATGATATATTCAAAATTCTAAAAGAAAAACAACAAAACAACTGCTAATCAAGAATATCTAGCCAAATTGCCCGCTGTACAAAGAAGCAGGAGAGAAAGACTTTCCACCACTTATACACTTATCAACACTAGACCTGCCTTACAAGAAATGCTAAAGGGAATTCTTCAAGCTGAAATTAAATGACGCTAATTAGTTAAATGAAAACATAAAAGTACAAACACACTGGCAAATGGTCAAATTCAGAATATTCTAATACTGTAATGGTATGGTAATACAGAAATCACTTAACTTAGAATAAATATTAAAAACAAAAGTATTAAAATGACTATAGATATGGAAATTTGTTAATGAATATATAATGTATTAATATATAAGTACATAAATTATTACATTAAAACACAGAAACAAGGGAGTAACATGGTAGAATTTTTATAGATAATTAAAGTGAAATTACTATCAGCATAAAATAGACTATTATAACTACAAAATATTCTGTGCAAGACTCATGGTAACCATAAACCAAAAACCTACAGTAGATACACAAAAGGTAAAGAGAAAGGATTCAAAATATACAAGTATAGAAATTATCAAATCACAAAGGAAAACAGGAAGGGGAAGGAAGGAACAAAAGAACTAAAAAACAGCCAGAAAACAGTAAGATAGCAATAATATAACTTTAGCTGTCAACAATTATTTTAAATGTAATAGACTAAATTCTCCAATCAAAAGATATAGAGTGGCAGAATGGATATATAAAAATAGTGACTGAATGGATATAAAAGTATATGCTGCCGATAAGATACTAATTTCAGCTCTAAGGATACATAGAAGCTGAAAGTGAAGAAATGCAAAAAGATATTTCATGCAAATGGAAGCCCAAAAGAATAGAAAGAGCTATACTTATACTAGACAAAAGAAGTAAAAAAAACCTTAAAAAAACAAAAAGCCATCACATAATGATAATGATAAAGGGGTAAATTCATCAAGAGGAAGTAATGATTTATAAATATATATGCACTCAAAATTGGAGCAACCAATAAACAAGATATTAACAGATCTGAAGGCAAAAAAAGCACTGCAATAATAGTAGATTTCAGTACCTGACTTTCAACAATGGATAGATCATCCAGACAGAAAATCAATAAGGAATTAATGGACTTGAACTACACTTTAGCTCAAAAGCAACTAACAGACATATAGAAAACATTCCATCCCACAGCAGCAGAAAACACATTCTTCTCAAGCACAAACAGAACATTCTCTAGGATGGATATGTTACACCACAAAACAAGTCTAACATATTTAAGAAAACTTATTACCAAGCGTCTTTTCTGATTACAATAATATGAAATTAGAACTCAGTAACAGGGGAAAAGGTGGAAAATTCACAAATACATGGAAATTAAACAACACACTCAGAACAATGAATGGAACAAAGTAGCAAAGGGGAAATAAGTAAATATCTTGATACACATAAAAATGGAAACACAACATACGAAAACTTGCGGGATGTAGCAAAAACAGTTCTGAAAGGGAAATTTACAGCTATTAATACCTACATAAGAAAAAAGAAACATCTCAAAAAGACTAATTTTGTACCTCAAGGAATGGAAAAGAACAAATTAAGCCCTTAGTGGAAGGAAGGAAATAACAAAAATCAGAGCAGACAAGCAAAATAAGTCAGAGAAAGACAAATACCATATGATTTCACTCATATGTTAAATTTAAGACACAAATAGTGAAGGAAAGAAAGAGCGAGAAAGAGACAAACCAAAAAACAGATTCTTAATGGAGAACAAACTGATGGTTAACAGAAGGGCAGTGGGTGGGGGGATGGGTGAAATAGGTGATGGGGATTAAGGAGAGTACTTGTCACAAAGAGCAATGAATGACGTATGGAAGTGCTGAATCACTATGTTGTACACCTGAAACTAATATAACACTATATGTTAACCATATTGGAGTTAAAATAAAAAAACTTAATAAAAACAGAACAAAACTATCCTCCTCCAAAAAATTCAGAGCAGAAACAAATGAAACAGAGATTAGAAAAAATAGAAAAAAAACCCAACAAAACTATGAGATAGTTTTTTGAAAAGACAAAAAAATTGAAAAACCATTAGTTCAACTAAGAAAAATACAAAATTCAAGTAAATAAAATCACAAATAAAAATGTCAATATAACTGATGTCACAGAAATTAAAATTTTTGTGAGACTACTATGAACAATTGTATGGCAACAAATTGGACATCTCAGAAGAAATGAGTAAGTTTCCAGAAATATACAACCCACCAAGACTGAATCATAAAGAAATAAAAAATCTAAATAACTGTAAAAACCTAAATAACTCTAACAGGTAAGGTGACTGACTCAATAATAAAAATGTCCCCAACAGAGAAAAGCCCAGGACTAGATGGTTTTACTGGTGAATTCAACTAAAAATTCAGAGAAGAGTTAATGCCAGTCTTTCCTAAGGTCTACAAAAACTTTGCAAGGAGTGGACACTTCTCAACTTATTTTAGGAAATCAGCATTGCACTAATAACAAAACCAGACAAGAATTTACAACACACTACAAGACCACAAGACACTTACAAGAAAGTTATAAGCCAATATCCTTGAGGATTATAGATGAGAAAATCCTCAACACAATACCAGCAAACTAAATTCAACAGTGCACTGAAAGGCTTATACACCATGACTGAATGGGATTTATCCATGTGTTACAAAAATGGTTTAACAAATCCAAGTCAATTAATGGGATGCACAACATTAACAGAGTGAATGATAAAAATCATGTGGTTAACTCAACAGTTACAGACAAAACACTTGACAAAATTCAACATCCTTTCATGACAAAAACTCTCAACAAATTAGGTATAGAAAGAATATATTTCAATGTAATAAATGTCACATATGGCAAGCTCACAGCTAACATTATACTAAATGGTGAAAAGCTGTTAAGTTTTCCTCCAACATCAGGAAACAGACCAAGATGCATACTCTAGCCCCTTCTATTCAACGTACTAATGGAAGTCTTTGTCATAGCAATTAGGTAAGGAAAAAAATAATAAAAGGTCTTCAAATTGGAAAATAATAAGTTATAAAAAGTAATAAAAAAATTTTAAAAAGGGAAATAAGAAGTTAAATTGTCTCTGTTGACAGCTGACTTGATCTTATATATAGAAAACCCCAAGACTTCACCAACAAACTGGTAGAAAAAAACCAAGGAATTCAGTAAAATTACAGGATTTAAAATCAACTTATAAAAATCAATGCATTTCTATACACTAACAATGAACTGATTGAAAGGGAAATTAAGAAAGCAATACTATTTACAATACCATCAAAAATAAAACTCTTTCAGGGACTCCACATTGGGCTCCCTGCTCAGTGGGGAGTCTGCTTCTCCCTCTGACCCTCCCCCCTCTCATGTTCTCTCTCATTCTCTCTCTCAAATAAATAAATAAAATCTTAAAAAAAATCCTCAGATTCATGGGCTACAAAAGAACTGAGTATTTTTTTTTTAAGATGTTATTTATTTATTTATTTGTCGAAGAGAGCACAAGCAGGCAGAGGGAGAAGCAGGCTCCCTGCTGAGCAAGGAGCCCAATGCAGGACTCAATCCCAAGACCCTGGGATCATGACCTGAGCTGAAAGCAGACTTTTAACCAACTAAGTCACCCAGAGGTCCCAAAAACTAAGTTGTTGGTTTTTTTTTTTTTTGCTATCCAAACATGTTTCAATATGCATTTTAAAAGCATATGCTGTCTAAATGGTTATGGAATTCCAAAGGGCGTTAATATTATAAAGAAATTTCTACCTGCAATTATTTGATACAAAATTCAAGTAACTATAATCATTCTCTAAGTCATTATGATAATTATCTATTTGTACATGATTGTTGGTAATTATTTTTCTTAAAATTCTTTACTTATTTCTATGCGAGTTATTTTTAAAGTATTTTATATGTACTTAAATGAATTCAAAGTACATTTATTCATTGCAAAAATATTTAATAAACTTCATATATATGGATACATGTAAGTTTATATATGTAGATATTTAATCACATTTAATATATAATTACACTTCTTTCCAAGAAACAGTATGAATATAAAGTATATTTGTTACAAATTAGCCATGAATTGTAGTTCCTTATAAGATGAGAAAACTGTAGTCTTTAAAGCTTAAAAAACAAAAGAACAAACAAAAAAAGCTACTCTTGTTTCTAATTGTGCAGGTAGAAATCGCCAAAAAAATTCCTTTTCATCACAAAACCTAAATAGGTTGCACTGTGTTTACATTTTGTTGCCAGGACTGTCATATCATGTAAGCTTACCAAGAAAATTAATTTCCTTTACCTCTTTATAGTTTTACTGTAGGTGATTCTTCCAAAATACAAAATTAATCATGTTACTAAACTCCTGTTTAGTGCCTTGTTTAGTTCAGTGCCTCCACAGTGTGTAGTGGATAAAGCTTAGATGCCCTGTAGGCAAAGATCTCTTGATTAACTCTTTTGCTTTTGGTAGTAATGTTCTTATATAGTAATATAAAACAATAAATTGTATTTATTTTATATACAGCATTTTGTTTAGACAAGAGATACTTGACACTCTGAAGTAAGTAAATAAAAACTCATTTGACAGGATGAGAGAAACTATGAGTGGAGAAGAGAGCTGATATGTGTCCTTTGAGGAATATACAATATATAAAAATAATATAAATACACTTTTCCTTCCTCACTGCATATAAATGGCTAAAAGTAGCAAGGGGAGTGTGTTATCTGCCCATATACCTAACCTTGATATACATTTTTTACATTTAGCGGCTTTGGAAATTTAGGAAAAGTGCATAGATCCTGTAAGCCTATGTCCTCACCCATAAAACAGATAACAAAAATACATATTTCACAGGATGGTTGATTAGAGGAAGTAAGATATGTAAATTTATTCACATAGTGTCTGCCACATTATGTACACTCAAGAATGCCAGCTATTATTATGATTTTCATTATGTTATCTGTGAACATTATAAATTCTAGCTCTTCATTGGAAATCTAACCCATTTGTAGAAATGAATACCCGTCAACAAATATATGATGAACCAATCCAAATGAGATCAAAGTTTTGAACATTTTAAACCACTATGAATGTTGTACATAATTTGATTTAGCCTGAAAAACAAATTAATAATGCTAAATGAGAAATAAGGGTGATTGCTAATTGTTGCTATAAGCCAAATAGTGGGACCATACATTGTTATGGTGCTGTAGAGTTTGGCATTAGTGACACGTATCTGAGTTCAAGACAGCGTGGATGGGGTGGATATTTTCTTATTTTTAAACTGAGGAAATTGGGCTATAAATTGGACTATAAAGAAGTTAAATGACTTTCTAAGTTTGCAGAGATAGAAAGTGGCTCTTTGCATTTCAGAGCATTGTTGAACTGTCTTAGAAAAAAATAGAGTTAAAAATATCAGGAGGTAACTTTGAACAGAAATGAAGAAAAATGTAGTTTTATATAATGTCTGCTAAATATATTTATTCATTCTAAAATATTTATCAAAGATTAGACATGGTTCTATTGGCTCAGCTCCCTCTGTGAACAAGACAGGGTGTCTTTCCTCTCTGAGCTTATAGCAGTGCAGGAGGTTGAAAATCAAACAAAAAAACAAATTGATCCCACATGTGATTAAGTTCAAGGAAAGCAGCAAACAGCTTGCCAAGAGAAAAGAAGCACAACTGGGCTGAGTGGAACTTATTCTAGAAAGGATAATCATCAGGTAAGGTTATCTGTTAGAAGTGACATTAAAGCAAAGATACAAAGGAGGACAAGCAGGCAGAACATTTCAGACAAAGAAACACAGTTATGACAGTGCTTTGTGGTGGGATATATACTAAAAGCCTGTTATCATAACTGGAACACAAGACAGGAGGGGCCCAGGTTGAGTCTTAGCAAGTAGATAGGAGGTATAGCAGCAGGTAGATCATACTAAGAAGTTTAGATTTTGTTTCTCACTTGATAGAGGCCAGTTAATGGTTTTAAACAGGACAATGGCAATATATTCTTTACATCATAAAAGGTCATTTTTAAGAAGACTTACTTGAGTTGTGGAGAATGTTAGCAGGGAAATCAATGAGGAGGCTTTTGTTGTTACTTGAGTGTTAAATTCTTATCTGGCCTGAACTGGCATTGGGGATGGGGTGAAGCTATGGATGGAGTAAACACAATAGAGATGTATTTAGGAGGAAGAATTGATGGATTGGAGGTATGGAATGAGAAAAAAGCAGGAATTAATGATGACTACCATTTTCTCTTTTTAAATTTGTGGATAATGTGATTATTGATTGGTGCAGATGGAAAAGAACAGATTCACATCATGAAGAGAACTTGAGATAACGAAGACAGTATACAATTTACCATCAAACAGGCACAATTTTGAGACTGATAGAAGAGATTTTCAGTAAGTATTAGGGGACAATTTGCATGAGCTAGGATTGTCACCTTAGAGATAAGTAATATCAATAGGTTAAAAGAAAGAATAACATCTAGTATTTACAAAGGACTATATGCCAGACTCAAACTTTATTTAAATATTCATTAATATGTCTCTCCTCAAACTTCGTTTTTACTATAGACATTTTGCAGATGAGAACACTGGGGAGAAAATGAAGTAATTTGTACAGGTTGCAAAGCTAGTATAGGGTGGTCCTGGGCTGTCACCCCAGCAGCCCAACTGTCAAGCCTATACTCATAAACAGTAAATAGCATGGGTCTCAAAGGAAGCACTTTCATTACAAAGTGGTGTCACTTATTTGAGAATGAAAATCATCTTCCTAAAGTGATAGAACACATACACAAAGGATATGATCTGAACATTCTGAGGTGTGATTCTGAGCACTGGATAGTATATCAAAAAGCAAATGTTATCCTTACAAAATATCTATGTTTTGCATCATGGGTTAAAAATCCAGCTTAGAGAAACCAACAGTATGACACAAGAAAATCACTAACATGTTAGTAAATACTTTTCTTTTGAAAAAATATCCCAAGAGTAACTTCCAGTCCCCCAATGATTCAAATTGTATTAGAATTATTATTTCTTTATGTCTTCTGAACTTCTAATTACAAGTCTCCCTTAAAATCCTCCTCCTCATTTTTGTAGGCAGCAAATTAAGTCTGCACTGCCAGAAAAAAAAAACAAAACTCTTCAAATTCTTAATCAAGAGAAATGGTTCTTTGTTATTATTTTACTACTTGTAATGAGTTGATTTAATTAAGATTGCTATAGTTGTAAACAACAGAAACTGACTTTGCCTAACTTAATGAGAAAGGGACTTTATTGGAAAGATAGCTTGGCTGTTCATGGAATCCCAGTAACAGCTAAGAAAACACACTCCAGCTAGAAGAGCTGAGATGATGACACCTGACAGACATAAGAAACCTGGGCCTAGCAGAACTTCTCGCTTCAGTGATGCCTTTACCAAAGCTCACCTCTAATAGTTTCCAGTTTCTTTATCTCTCTACTCAAAGTTTAAAACTCCCGGAAGAAATGATAGGACAGCTGGGATTTGGTCTACCCTTGGATCAATCATTAAGGGCTGGAGATGTAAGACACCAAAAGGGGTTTAGGTCTTTGAAGTTCTTTTAAGGAATGGGAAATTCCAGAAATTCAACCTAATTGGCATCTTCTAGCATTCTACCATATGTATATTGTTCCCACATCCACACACATGCATAGACATATACACGCAGATAACACACTATGTTATCTTCCTCTGTTCAGAAGGTACCTGCTTAACACAACCGAACCCTATTATCCAGGGACTATTCTTCAGCAAAGAAGATAACTGGAAGTCACATCCAACTACTCTTGTCAGAGATGATAGAATGGATATTATATACAAGGATATTATATATGTCAATATTCAAAAACTTTAGAAAGAAGTTAAAATTAAAGTCTATCCTATATTACACAGTGAAAAAATAAGAAATACATGAAAATATATATTCTTCAATACAAAACAGAATATAATGGAGAAATGATTCCACTCAGCATATTAGAAAAATTTTAGCCCTCATATTTGCAAGTGTGACAAAACCCTAGGGAGTATATATCACTTTTCCTCTCAATTTTGTTTTGTCTTCAGTTTTCATTCTAGCTGACTGGGGTAGAAGTATTTCTCCTTCGGAAATTTCTTTCTAAGACCACTGGCTAAGTGGGTAGTCATAGTACAGAAAGTTAAAGTTTATGGACTATTAAGTGTGAAGCTAAGAAATGTTACTACATGGATTCTGGTCCATTTATTTTGATTAAGGAACACTATTTCACAGAATATTTTGAATTCTGAAAAATACCTGCACCTGCCAATCCTCACAAAGTGTGGTCTGCTTATAACTGACCTTACAGCTGAATTTTCAATATGGAATTCAATTGTTAGATAGGTTAGATATTTCTAGATTAAATGTGCTTGGTAAGAACGTACAGCTGGTTTCTTAATTTTCTGATAGATACAGATTTTTGTTGGTTTTATGGAAAGGTGTTTCATGCTGTTAAGCCTGCAAATTTCACCTCTGCAATTATGATCATTTTTTTCACCCATTTAATAAGTACGTATTTTTTTGATGAGTATACATGATCACTGACATTTACTAAATAGGGTATCATGTCCATAAGATTTTTGGTAGCAATGATAATCTCCTGGTGATCAATTATCAATATTTCTAGTCTCTAGGTTTTCTGAGAAGTCAATTTCCAGAGCCAACTCTCAATTTTTCATTTCAGCTCTCTCACTATCCAAGTCACTTATATCTAACAATTGTTACCCTCAACATGACATAGACCTTGCATTAGGGCTATCCATCCAGGAAAACCAAGAAATTATATGTACTTCTGGAAGTTTTGACCACTTGGAGCAATCCCTTTTTGAGAGAAATTCAGGAACATTCCATCCTCAGCAAGTGCTGGCAAAATTGAGAATCACTGTCAACCTCGATCAAGTTCTTTTTTCACTTTTGTTGGTTAGATGGAATCCCCACAGGTCACAGTTGTGGGCTAAGAGATGGTGCATATTTGGCAAGCACAGACATTTACATACTAAATGTACATAGTAGTGAAATATGAACTCTGAATATTACTACACCTCTAATCTCCTACTTTTCTGCACCACTGGAATTACTGTGATGTGGGCATAGCATATATTCCCATTTTTTTAAACTTTAAGTCATTATATTTCCTTCATATCACCTTAAATGCCATCTGGTATGTAAATACAGAAAAAAATATAGATTCTCATAATCTCCCATCATTCTTCTGTAATTAGCAGTGAATACACAAAATAGCAGACATTTGGGACCTCATTTGGTTTGTGTAGTTCCCTTCTTGAGCTAGAGCAGAGCATAATAAGCAGCTTGCCCTGCTGATTGAGAAGTTCATAGCTTCAGTCCCTGTTAACTCACTCAGAAAACACAGCTGTGTATTTTACTTCCGAATGCCCACTTCCAGAAGATACATTTTTAACATCTACTGTCCTCATTGGCATTCAGTATTACATGATAAAAGCAAACAACTACCAGGATTGCTGGAAAGAAGATCACATTACCTTAGATAAAGCAATTCTTTTGGCATTGAATCTCTATCCACTTGGAGACCACTCTGACACATTGTTTTCTACATAAATTTCTTCTACATAAAATGGCAGGTTGCACACACATACATTTTGGATATTTCTTAGTTTAAAAAAAACTAAGATATTTTCTTAGTTTAAAAATCTTACATAAACCTATTAGTATGACAATATTTAAATAATTTGTAACATGTTTCAATAGTAAACACATTGAATTTTTAAAACACCTTTCCTGGGTATTGATATTTGTCCCTTCTATTTTAGTAAGCATATGATGCATTACAGCTAAAAAGATACTGAATATTTTTAAATGGCTGATTTATAAAGAGTGAGTTATAATTAAGGAAAAGGGAAATTCTCATGTATTTTTTCCTCTTGTCATTAGAAACATACGCCATTTACCTCTTTTAAAAAGTACTAAGTTCTGAAATTAAAATCCTACCATTTTTATGTATATAGAGTTATGTACAACAGTATTTTTATATAAAACATGATTTTATCTATTTAATAATTTTAAATAATAAAGTAAACAAAGTATCTTCAGGGGAAAATTCATTTTGGCAACACTATAACAAAAATAAAGAAATTCAGGATAATAGTTATCTCCATAGGGGAGGAAAGTGGATATGCTGGATGGCATATATAGGAAATATAAAAATCTTAGGACTTCTATTCCATAAAGTAAATTGCAGATATACAGGGATCTAATTTTTTATTACTATTTGTGATTATTTTTTTAGAATGCACTTTACATTTATGTAAATAATTTATAAGTGTAATAATATTTTTCCAATCTTATTTCATTTTTATTTTCATTTCATTATGGGCTTTTGCCATTACAGAAGTTTGCAAATTTTATGTAGTCAAACCTATTTATGGTTCTTAGTATGCTTGGTTGGGAAGATCTTCTGCACCACAAGGTTATAAAAATATTCTCTTATATTTTCTTCAGTAAGTTATACATTCTTTTGTTGTTGTTGTTTTAAAACCTTTTTTTAGAGCAATGAAAAATTTCACAGTAAAATTGGGAAAAAGGTACAGTGGTTTCTCATGTATTGCTTTCCCCCCACACATGCATAGCCTCCTTCATTATTAACATCACTTTTCTGAATGGTGCATTTTTATCAAGGATAAACTTGTATCGATACATCATAATCATCCAAAGCCCATAGTTTACATTAGAGCTCACTCTTGGTGTTGTATATTTTCTGAATTTGTGTAAGTGTAAAATGACATATGTCCATCGTTATGGTGTCAAATGGAGTATATTTTCAGTGTTCTATGCTCCATCTCTTCATCTTCCTCCCCACCCCCCTATCTAGCACCTAGTATCATTTTAACCACATGCATCATTAATTTTTTTAAACTAATCTTTGGCTCAATAGGTATTAGGCAATGATCATGAATATAAGTGTTAAAAATACTATTAAATGTTAAAATTTATAATCTCTCTCATAACTAAAAATTCTTTCTAAAGTATATATGACATACTGAATTAGATCCAGCCTTATAAAACAACAACAACAACAACAAAAGAACCCAAAACTTAGAGCAATTATATCTCATGTCTCTTTTATGTTTGCATCTCTTTATGTCATGTCCATAATAACATTGACACTAGCGTGAGACATTATTCTTAACCACACGGGACTTCTTTGCACAATTTTATTTCATGTTCATAGAAAATAATGTGACTGGTGATATCTTGAGTTATGCTAAATGAAAGTTACTAACATCTGTACTTTTTATTATGCAAGCAGTGCCTTAGAGAAAAAAATAAATAAGAGGGTAAAACTAGAGGTCAGGTAGACTTTGAAAATTTATTTAAGTGAAAGTTTATTTCGACCCACCATCCATACTTCTCTTTGAATACTTTTTCTCAATCTATGAACTCTGCCTGATAGCAATTTACTAAGGTAGATTAAGTCAGAACTCCTATTTCATATCCTTAAGCTATCAATATTTTACTATGCATCTTATATTCAGTTGAAGAAAATTTAATTTGAAATTGTGTCTTTCATGATTCATTGAAAAAAGAGAGTATGATGAAAAATAAAACATAGTATCTGCCTTTAGTGAGGTAGTAATCTGATAAAGAAGATAAATAGGGGGCCCTAATGATCAAACCACATGACAAAGTCAGTAAAAGGGACCCAAAAGAGATTTATCAGGCAGCATGTGAGAAAATTCTACAAAAGAAAGACCTTGTACTGCGGGAAAACTTAGAAAATATGAACAAGATTTGACCTTTTAACACATTAAAATATGCTTGTATTTTAAAGAACATACTTATCTCTCAAGCTCTCGACCAAACTTTATATAGGAAAAAACTGTATTCACTTTTCCAAAACACAATGCATTAGTTTAAATAAATGAATTTGTGGGACTAGAAAACCAATCTGAGCTATATCCCCAAGCACAACCAGAAGAATTTTAGAAGTACATGAAGACTGTTTGAAATGTGCTTTCAGTGTTGTGATGGTGATGGGAATAAGAAAGATATCAGAATGTCACACTTGGTGTGAAACTTTCTTGGCTTTTTTGTACTTGTCTCAAATACTTTTCCAAAGTATCTGTTATATTTAGCTTTTGTTTTTGTCTACTGTTCTACAATGAATCATAAAACAGTTGAAAATGTTATAAAGAAAAATGTGGAAATGAAAGCAAAGCAAGTGGGAAAGCTTTATTTCAATGAAATAAAGCTAAAATGTTTTGACAATTCTTTACTCTTCTGAGCACGGTAAAGCAATTGCATGCATGTTGAAGAATAAATTATCAGGGTGTGTACCATAATGATAATAATGAAATAATAATTAAAAGAATTGTGAATCAGCATCCACAGGCATGATGTGACAAGAATACAGCATTCTTTGTTGGAAAAGCATGCAAAATAATTGGCAAAATGGATAGAGAGACAAGGTACTTAAGGTCTCAGATTCTTTACCATTGTTAATTCAGAAGACAATAATGTCTGAGAAGTTAAACGTGAAGGCAATGGCAGAGAAAAATTAGCTGGCAAAGGAGTTGTCTTTCAAAGCAAACCTGAGAAGTTCAACAGTATCAAGAGCCAAGCTATTCTCCTGTTATAGACACACTATTTGTATCATCTCAAAATTGGTATGTTGAAGATTTAACCCCTAATGTAATAGGGGCCTTTTAGAGGTGGGGCCTTTGGGAGGTAATTAGGTTTAAATGAAACCATGAGGATGGGGCCTTTATTACAGGATTAGTATCATTATCAGAAGAGGATGAAAGACCAGAGCTCTCTTTCCCTCTCCTTGAACACATAGAAAAGGTAATATGAATACATAGCAAGATGTTGGTTGTCTGCAAGTCAGGCAGGGGGCCATCACCAAAACACAAATTTGCTGGCATCTTGATCTTTAGGTTGGACTTCTCAGCCTCCAGAATTGTGAGAAATAAATGTCTTATAGCAGCCTGAGCAGACTAAGATAGCTCATATCATCAAAATAATATTTAAAGCTGCCTTAACTCTCTATGAAGAAATTGCTATTTTCCTGAACTAACTATATACAAAAAAGGAAGTTATACCACTAAACAAATTTTGTTGTAGATGAAACAGGATTGTTTTGAAAGGAATATTGTCCTGTAGGTTTATCCTTCAGGAGAACAAAATACATGGGTATGAAGGCTTCTATTTATCCAGACATTTGTGTTAATAATATTATGTGAAACCCAAATTAACTACCATGAATTCTGAAAAATACATTTACTCCAAAATATGTCCAAAGGAAAATGCAAATTGTCTGGAAAACCTCAAAGCCAACTTGACACAGGAAAATTTTTGAGAATTATATACAATCTTATCTCCGACCCTTAATAAACAAAATAATTGTAAAAAAAAAAGTCCTAGACATTTTGACCCCCAACATTCAGCTAAGAATGTAGAATATAGTGCTAAATTCCAAGTGATTTTCTTCCCTTCAAATATTACAAACATGTGTAGCCCATGGATCTTGAGTTTATTGTCCATATGATTATGGCATTTGTCCAGACTGATTATCAATTCTTTATGCAAAATCTGATCCAGGATACAGGTGTCAAACAAGAAGCTTTACTAATAAATTTTTTGAAACTTTTGATACAAAAAAGGGGGATTTAGAATTTACCAACTGGGTATGGCAAAAGAAATTTCTACATCGACACCAAGGCATACAAGAAACCAACTCCACAATTGTGGTTTACTTGAAAGGTTTTATAAAGATGGTTGAGGAAGAATTAAAATTGACATCCCCAAAGAATAATATTAATTTTGATGAAGCTGATGAAAAGATGCCAGAGAACTCTTGAAAACACATGCAGAGAAATTAATAGCTATACTTGTCGAGAGGGATATAATACTTATTTGAAGAAACGGAGATGATCGCAACTTTAAGAGGCACACTGTAGAACCACAGGTGCTGTACACTTTGAAGGAATGTATGGGCCATGCAAATGTTATGCTAAACATTATCCTTAAATGTACAGGCTAAATGAAAAGTCCTCTTTTGAATACGGTTTTACGTCTCTTACTGTGATAGTTCAGATTCTCCAGAAGCAGACACCAAGGCAGAAATAAAAGGGCAACAGATTTATTGGGAAAAATACTTAGGAAGATAAAGGAGTGAGGGGTCAGAAGTAGGTGGGTATTGCCTTCAGACCACAATGGAGTTCTGACATCTGTGGTGAAGGAAATGAAGACGGTCTAGAAAGAGCCTCAGACTTTGAGAAAGTCTTGGACAGTTGATGGGGAGACATAGAGCACAGATTTCCTATTGGAGGCACCATACCTGGGTCAGACATGGCTGACTCTGGTAAGAATCCTGGCTGTGCTCACTCATGGGCGAGGAGCAGCCTGAAGCTTGCTGTTCTGGACTCTCTACAGCAGTAACAGAATGATATAAAAATGATGTCAGTTCTGCTGGATCTGACAGTTTACCCAAAGTTTCCCTTTCCTCACCTAACTCCTCTGCATGTCACCCTCAACAATTCATCCACTGACTGCTTCAGCAACCCTTACCTCCTCCCATCTCAACTTTCTTACTATCAGCTTCATTTAATAATGACTCAATAAGGGAAGTTTCTTTTTAATATATTTTTCCTGAATCTTCTCATAATAAATTTATTATTGCATTTTATTTATAGTTCTTATTTTAACTATAGATTTTACCTTATAGTATCAATGTGTAAATTATACTATTTTGCATGCGATTTTTTGTTAACAATATTAATTGTTCAGGAACAAGAGGCAATATTTTTTTAAGATTTTATTTGTTAGCGGGGAGCCTGCTTCCCCCTTTCTCTCTGCCTGCTTGTGATCTCTCTCTCTGTCAAATAAATAAATAAAATCTTTAAAATAAAAAAAAAGATTTTATTTGTTTATTTGAGGGACAGAGTACAAGCAGGGAGAGTGGCAGAGGGAGAAGGAGAAGCAGGCTCTCCACTGACCAGGGAGCCTGACACAGGGCTCGATCCTAGGACCCTGGTATCATGACCTGAGCCCAAGGAAGATGCTTAACCAACTGAGCCACCCAGGCACCCCAACAGGCAATATTTTAAATGCTTTACATCATATTATGAGAGTTTGATATGTAGATAGATGATAGCTAGATAGATTATGGATGTTTTTAATGTTTTAATTACATTCTAAGAAACAAATTTGAAATTTTGGATTTATGTAGGAAGTTGTCAGGAAAAAATGCCATTATTTGTTGTAAAGTGTTTGGCAACTTGGAGGATATCTAAGTTATAGTGACTTTTAGCCTCAGGGTATATTCAAACTCAACGTCTTATTCTAGGGACCTCTATCCAGTTCTCCAACCAACCTCATCATCCACTACGTTACATCACACATTTTATTCTATAGCACTAATGAAGAGCGTATAGTTACTTGAGTGTGTTATTCTACTTCATATTTGCATTCCTTTAATTATGCTATTCTCCATGAATAGAGTGCTCCCATTTACTTTCATCTTCCACAACCTGGTTAAATCACACACATCCTTTAACCCTTGGCTTAACTATCATTTCTCCTAGTTAGCTCCATATTCTCTTCTGTTCTTCATGTTCCATAGATGCCTACTATATATTTATCTTATCCCTTAGTTTTTAAGGTCAAGAATGAGTACTTACTCTTATGTTCTAAAGAAGGCAAAGAGTAAATCAAAATGGTAGACGTGCCAAATCTATGTCTATCTCTTTTTCTCTCTCTTCTCAAGGCTTTTTTCTGATTTAAAAAAAGTAACGAATTCCAGTATATTTAACATACAATGTTTTATCAGTTTCGGGTGTACAATATAATGATCAACAATTCTATACATTACTCAGTGCTCATTGTGATAAGTGTACTCTTAATCCCCTTCACCCAGTTGCCTCATCTCTGGTGACCTCATATCAAGCCATTTTTACTTTTATTTTTCTTAAGATTTTATTTGTTTGACAGAGAGAGAGAGAGAGGGAACACAAGCCAGGGGAGAGGAAGAGGGAGAAGCAGGCTTCCTGCTGAGCAGGGAGCCTGATGGGGGGGCTCAATCCCAGGACACTGGGATTATGGTCGAAGGCAGACGCTTAACGACTGAGCCACCCAGGTGCCCCTTATCAAGCCATTTTTTAAAGAACAAAAGCATAATTATAAAAAATTCTGCTCACAAAAATCACTATCTCTTACTGTGCTTGCTATAATTCTGAAAAGCTCTTCTGTAACTACAAAACTTTCCATAGCTAGTGTTCTCTTTTCCAACCTAAGGTGCTTATTAGATGAATTCAAAAAATATGAATCAATTCATTTGCATGCCTTTCATGATAACATGACCAGACATTACTTCATGAATTGTACTTAAAGTTCATTTTTCTCTAAAAGGATTAACTACATAATCTTCTTCCCTGTAAATGATAAATAAGTTAATAATTTCAACTTCCATAGTAATATATCTAAATTAAAAGAGTTACTTAGGGATAGCTGAAAGCTTTTTAATTAATACTTGAGGATGATCATACCAAGTCATATGAAATCTCTGCTGTCCATAATTGTTGATGTAAAAAGAAAAATAATAACTATCAAAATGGCTGGTTTTAAAATTACTTAACATAAATTTTCTATACATATAGTGTATCCCAACATATAATTACAAAAGAAAATAAACTTGTATTTTTCAAACTACTTACTTATATTTTATATATTTAATCTGCTTATCTCAACTTTTGGGTAAGGTGGCAGTGAACCTGACAAGGTAGATCGCAGACTTAATTAATCAGGAAACATGGGATGCCCTGAAGCTGTTGTATACATGTCGGGATTGGCAAAATATCCACTTTCTACAAGCAAGAAAAAGTCATATTTCACAGTTATGATGCAATTACATTGTTATTTCACAGCTGTCAAAAAGCATAGTCTTGAAATATGACTTTTTAAAGTATGTACTTAAAAAACTTTTCAACGTTTTAACTAATAATATTTCAGAAACCCTATGAATATTGTAACTGGAAACACCTTAAAGAAAGGAGATTAGTCAATAAAATCTTTTATGTAATTTTCAATAGAACAAAAAACCCTCTATATTAAAGATTTGGTGGATATCACGTAGCCTTAGGTGTATATATATCAAATAGAATATGTAAAGTGAGCTAACAAAATTATAGATATTCAGTCTGACAAAGACTTAAGTGTCATTCAAAACAAGAAATAAATTTGAAACCTAGTAAGGAATGCTTATTTCTTTAATTTCATTTATAACCCTCACCCATAGTTCAGACACAAAGTGAAAGGCATAGAGAAATACAACATAAGGGATGCCTAGGTGGCTCCATTGGTTAAGCATCTGCCTTCAGTTTAGGTCATGATTCCAGTATCCTGGGATTAAGTCCCACGTCAGGTTACCTGCTCAGTGGGAGTCTGTTTCTCTCTCTCTCCCTCTGCCCCTCCCCCTGCTCCTTCTCTTTCTCAAATAAATAAATAAAATCTTTTAAAAAGAAGAAAAAGCGGTGCCCACTGGGCTCAGTGGGTTAAAGCCTCTGCCTTCGGCTCAGGTCATGATCTCAGGGTCCTGGGATCGAGCCCTGCATCGGGCTCCCTGCTTGGCGGGGAGCCTGCTTCCTCCGCTCTCTCTGCTTACTTGTGATCTCTCTCCCTCTCTGTGTCAAATAAATAAATAAAAATCTAAAAAAAAAAAGAAAGAAAGAAAAAGAAGAAAAAAAATACAACATTAAAAGATACTTAAGGAGATTGGGACAAAGGGATAGGAGTACAATAATGATAGAAATCAAGCTGATTTTAGTACACAAAATGTATACTCTAACATCTTCTTCAATTGCTAAAGGCAACTCAAATTAAGCTTTAAACTTCCTAATATACAATAGAAAGAAGCATTATTACATAAAATATTTACAGTGTCCATGACATAAAATATAGACCAGAATGTTAGAAGCCAGGCATTAATTTCCTGGTTCTGCATTATGACAGAAATAATTCCAATGGGTTGACAGGTCACTCTGTAATATCAGATCTTCCACAGCATCCCTAAAATAATGCTGGTATAGTAAGTAGCCTCTAAAATGGAATTAAAGTAAAAAAGGAGTAATAAAAATAAA
Organism: Ailurus styani; assembly: GCA_002007465.1. NCBI lineage: Eukaryota > Metazoa > Chordata > Mammalia > Carnivora > Ailuridae > Ailurus > Ailurus styani. Next base: position 3,015,910 of record LNAC01000144.1, on the reverse strand, counting down.
GTTTTAAAAAAGGAGCCTAAAATTATCCCTGCTTTACCACCTTAAAGTTATTCAATTTTTATCAATAGACAAGGCGTTTATAAGAGGCTAATGCAGTTCACTTCACAAATAATTCCTTTTTACTAAGTCTAATATGTAACAGACCTCACTGAAAATTCTAGTCTCACCTTGCAACAGACCTCACTGAAAATTCTAGTCTTACCTTGCACTTTTGCTTGAGATGGCAAAAAGAGCTAATAGTACCAAAGATCAATTATTTATCTTCTGCCATGTTTTACTGTGAAGCCTAACTTAGCCTTTTATTAAGAGGAAATTAAGAGGAAAATTTGGAGTGTTGGAGGAGTGTTCAATAAACTAACATTATGATTTGGAAGAAATAAAGTTGACTTATTTTAAACAGAAATGGAGCGTCATTCACCAAAACATCTTTCAAGCAACATTAATCCTGTGAGATATTGTGCAATTGTGAGAAATGAAAAACTAGAGAACCACAAGTCACATTATCAAATCCATGGTTCTGTGAAATACTGAAGGAATTATTTTGGCATTTTCCTGAATTTATGTAACCTCAGCATTTCTTTTTTTAATTCATGCAAAACACTGTAGTCAAGAGTAGAATAGATCAGGCTTAGCCTGGTTAGATAGAAACACAGCTAGAGAATTAATAAATATAAAAGATTTAGTGAATGATGAAACCCACAACTGAGATAGATTCTTGCACAATTCTAGAAACACAAAATACTCCTAAAATATTTTATTCGGCTGGACTTTTTAAGCCAGTGTCTAGTCAGGAGGTTGTAAAATGTCTACAAAATTCTGGTTAGTTTTGTTGAGCTCATAGTTCTTATTTACTTCACAAATAAAGATATGCACAAAATGCCTTATATCTGAAACTGGTATTCATAGAGAATTAGAGTAATGATTTCAATCATTTAGGGTATAGTGTCAGTGTTTGTTATTACTAGCTTGGGAAACTTCAGTGCCTCAGTTATAATTTTTAGGTCTAGTCTTAGGAACCTCTGCTGTACTTGAAACAAATTGCTTCATTGGGATTGTTGACATCTATCCTTTGAAAAATGAATGTCTCTGAATTAGAAAAATTTATAATTTATTAGAATATTCCTTTGAGTGAAACTTTTGTTAAAAGTAAAAGGAATATGAATATAATTAAACATCTAAAAACATAAGCAATCTGAATTATAAATCTTGTAGCAATAAAAACAAGAATGGGGAAGAGTGAATTTTACCATTTGTGTGGACATTTCAAAAGTTTAGTTCATATGAGTTATGGTTTGATGACCAGAAAATGTATCACTTCAGTTTTTATTTTATTGGAATAAACAATAAAAATAGTCTTTAAAAAATGAGATTTTACACAGAACATGCAACTCATTTATTTCTGTATGCTGTATGCTGTTCATGGGTATTGACTTTTATTAGAGTTGACAGGACTTCCTTTTTTCTCTGAAATTCAATGAAAACACCTTTCTCTCAAAACATTTGTCACAACCTTGAATATACAAAACCCCAGGGAGAGAAAAGTAAACATAGGCAATACACATCTATCAATATTTGATATAACAAACCATTCAAGCAAGGGACTAGATGTTTAGAAGACTAGCAGAGGGACATCAGTCTTTCACGGCTAGGTCACCTGCATGAACTTACTTCTTAAAAACATGTAACTTCTGCTCAACTAATGTTAACATGTCACTGGAGAAAAGAGAACCCAGCAAGCAATAATAATTTTAGCAATTAAAACAGAATTCGTTAATTAAATAACTACACTAATGGGCCAAATTTTAAATTATTTAATAATTTCTTTATTTAGAACACCTGTTTCCCCTTGTGGACTGAAACAGATTGGCTTAGTTGGTTAGCATCTGGTAATAAATGTGAGGTCCAAGGAAACTCTGAAAATGAGTTAGTATTAGTCATTTCCCCCCCTATAATCAGCCTCAATGTTGGCCAGTTGTTTAAGAGGTTTTTTTTAAATCATTGTCCAGATACGTTTAGCATTCACACAATTACTTTAACAACCTAATCTTTTTAATAGCTACATATTATCTTAATGTCATATGTATTATTTTTATTGTAACATAACTTGATTTTCCCTTTTAAACTTTCTTCCATCTCCTAATTCTTTTATTTATTAATAATGACATTGCTACTGCAGTAACTCCAGAGCGATAACCTCAAGAAACTTTAATTTCATTATTTTTGTTGTTCTTTCTATCATAGGCATACACCATATTACCTAAGGAGGACAAAGTACTCGCAACTAAGTTTCATTCTAATTATCTCCCTCTTTCCAAGGTCCTCACTGTTGACAAAGGTAGTCTCAACACCCACGTGGTACTCATATCTTCTCATATTATTTTATTTCTTTCAAAGACTTGCTTTTTTATATTTCCCTTTATGTATTCTGTACAACCATGACAACAGGTCATTTTTCACACTGCCCCACTCCACCTTCCCTTCCAGCTTACAATCTGTTTTTCTTAACTTTTTTTTTACACAGCTTTCTTTTCTTCTGTCAAAACTCTTCACATTTTTCATCTGTAAAATCCTACCAGTCAGTGAAAGAGAAAATAAAATAGCATCTTTATAACATAGACCTAGTCTGTCCCTCCTGGCAGAAGCAACCTAAAGAAACCCAAAAAAAACTGCCTATATACTTTTCTGTTTTTAACCACTAGTCTGCAAACTAATTACAGGGAAAAAAAATGTATGAATCTTCTGATAGGTATTTAAGAATAAACCTAAATTTGGAAAATTTATATATATTTGTTGTAGAAATAAATTAATTAAATATATAATTTTCTATAGTACCCAGTAATTTTCTATATGAAATAAATTATTAGATACATAGTAGATATTCAAAAATAGTTTTAAAGGAAAAGAAACTAGTTAAATATGGAAATGTAGAAACAGATGGTTTTTTCCTGGCCAAGATGGTGTAACATACCAGATTTATCCTCATACCTGAGATAAATAAAAATCTGGATAAATATTTGAAATAATGATTTTCTGATATTGGGACAGTATGCTGTACAGGACAGTGATCTCTGAACAAGGAGAAATAAAAGAAGTAAACCCTATAGCCTACTTACTACATTAAGAGTGTATCCTCACCATACAGCAGTGAAAAGGAAATGGAGACAAGTTGGGAACTGTCCATAAACAGAGGAGATTAAGGTAGGGATCTAGGAAGTGAAAGCAGCAAGGGTTTTTTAGGAAGAGTATTGGAGATAAGAGGTCTATATACAGAGAGTACTCTGGAGTTCTGCAGAGGGTTTCCTTGAGTCTCTCCTATTTTCTGTCCAACTCATCCATTTAAAAAAACTACACTAGGTCTTGGAAAGAACTAACACCATGAATTAGAACAAACCTCAGAACTCATACAATGATGGAAATAATTCCTATCCTCCATAAAAACAATGAAAACACTGGTAGAAATTGTAAAAATCAGCTTTTAAAGAAATCTGAAAGCTAACATCAGGTTTGCAACACTCTAAGAAGCACATGTTCAACTAAGTTAGATCAATCTTGGTAAGAGCAGTGAATTTTGTGGTGTTTTAATTTAAACTACCCTCATCCCTCTCTCTTCAGCTATATAAAACCTTGAAAACCAGCAGCCTTGAAAACATGGTAACTGTGAATACAAGCAACCTAGCAGCTAATGAAGGCAACAAAATGGGTTTAAAGCTCTCCCCCACAATTCACCACCAGAGAATTTTAACTGACATTTTACTTCAGCAAAATTATCATTCAAATATGGAGAGAGGGAAGATGGAAGATGGTGATAGACTAGGAGAATTCTAGGCTCCCCTTGTTCCATGTATACAACTAGATAACTATCAAATCATCCAAAATACCCCAGAAATTGACCTTGAAGACTGGAAGAACAAACTCTATAACTTAAGGTAGAGAAGAGGCCACACTGAAGAAGTTCTGGGAGTGAAGAAGTAGGAAGTGCTGGGACATGGTTTGGGGGAGAAACAGATTGTGGCCACTGTGGTTGAGAGGGAGCTGTCATCTCAGGAGCAGACTAGTATACAGGGAGCACAAGGAGAAAATAAATGTTCACAGCAGTTGGCTTGGAAAAGGAGAGTGGCTGAATTTTGTGAATTCCTACAACCAGTAGAGCTTAAAGGCTAGAGTTTTAAAGGTCAGTGGGTTTGGCTAGGATAGAGCCCAGAAGGCTCTGTGCTTGCTCCTGGTGAGAAGGTAGGTAAACAACCCAGGTGCAGACCGTGTAGGAAGAGAATCTGAAGAACACCTCCTGCACACAGCAGGAGGGAGATTATTCACTCTTCTAGGAGCTTGCTTCTGAGAGAAAGCATTCACAAACACCTCACCAGGAATAAAGGAGCTGACTGGGATCATTTACCTCCCCCATTCCTCAGCATAAACACAGAGCCACCTGCAGGAACCAGCCCAGTTCCACATTCACTATTGAACTTGTTACACCAAGTCCTAACACACTGCAATCTGGTAGAACTGCCTCTCCCCATCATGCTTGCCTCAGTCCTAGCACAGCAGACCCATCGGCCAGAAGACTGGCCCAAACACCTGCCAACATCACATGTCCTGACCTGATAGTTTTGTGAGATCTTGGTTCTGGTGGTAGTGGCTACAAGTCTCATTTCACAAATAGACCAGAGCACTAGTTAAAATGTGCCACATTCAGGCCAGGGATGAAACATTACCTGTAACAGGTAAAGAGAACTTCTGCAGATAATTGGTCTGGAGGCTAAAGCAATCAGAACAAAACAGCAGAGTACACAAAGCACACACTGGAGATACTCTCAGAGGCACTAGGCCCTGGGAAACAAGGGACACCACATGACTTGGCACTATAGGACCTATTCATCATAAGGCCATTACCTTCAAAAACAGGAGACATAGCTGACTCCCAGCACAGAGAACAGACACAGAGACTTAGACAGAATAAGAAGGCAAAGAAATTTATCCCACATGAAAGAATAGGACAAGGGCACAGCCAGAGCCCTAAGTGAAATAGATATAAGTATCATGCCTGATAGAGAATTTAAAATAATGATTGTGAGGATACTAACTGGATTTGAGAAAAGAGTGGAAGACACAAGTGAGATCCTTAACATGGAAATAAGGAATAACATAGCAGAAATAAAGGCTCAATAAATGAAATGAGAAACATGCTTGATGGAATGAAAAGCAGGATGGAAGAAGCTAAAGAGCACATCAGTGACCTAGAAGACAGAGTAATAGAAATTAATAAAGTTGAACAAAAGAGAGAAAAAAGAATTATGCAGAATGAGAATAGTTTTAGGGAACTCAGTGACTCCATCAAACATAATAGCATTCATATTCTAGGAGTCCCAGAAGAAGGGAGAAAAGGGTGCAGAAAATTTATTTGAAGAAATCAGAGCTGAAAACTTTCCTAATTGGTGGGAGGGACAGATATCCAACCCCAGAGGGCAGAGAGAACTCCAATTAAAATCAAGAAAAGCACATCCACACCAAGACATGTTGTATCTAAATTGACAAAATATATTGATAAGGAAAAAAAATTTAAAAGCAGTAAGACAGGGTGCCTGGGTGGCTCAGTGGGTTAAAGCCTCTGCTTTCGGCTCAGGTCATGATCTCACCGTCCTGGGATCGAGGCCTGCATCGGGCTCTCTGCTCAGCAGGGAGCCTGCTTCCTCCTCTCCCTGTCTCTCTGCCTGCCTCTCTGCCTACTTGTAATCTCTCTCTCTGTGTCAAATAAATAAATAAAATCTTTAAAAAAAATTAAATAAAATAAAAGCAGTAAGACAAAAGAAGATAGTAACTTCCAAGGGAAAACCCATAAGGCTAACAAGAGATTTCTCAACAGAAAGTGGCAAGCAAGGAGAGTGGCATGATACATCTAAAGGGCTAAATGGGAAAAATCAGCAGCCAAGAATATTAAGCAAGGCTATCATTCAGAATAGGAAGAGAGACAAAGAGTTTCCCAGACAAACAAAACTAATGGAGTTCATGACCACTAAACCAGCTCTGCATGAAACATTAAGAGGACTTTTTGGGTATAAAGGTATGACATACGAAGATAATAAAAGAGGATCTTTCTGTTAAAAAAAATCAGTCAAGGAGCTCACAAAATAAAAGGATGCAAAATATAATGACATATACCTAAACATGGGGTGGAGAGGAGAAAAGAATGGGTTCAAATTTAAATAACCATAAACTCAATATAGACTGCTATATGTGGAAGAGTTTACATACTAACCTAATGGTAACCATATATCAAAAAACAGTAAAACATGCACAGAATAAAGAGAAAGAAATCCAAATATATCACTAAAGTAAGTCAGCAAACCATCAAAGAGAGAAATACAAGAAAAGATCAGAGAAAGTTTTCAGAAATAACTACAAAACAATAAAATGACAATAAATACACATCTATCAATAATTACTTTGAATGTAAATGAACTGAACACTTCAATCAAAAGACATAGGGTGAAAATAAAAAGACATGGTGTGACAGAATGGATTTAAAAAAAAAAAGACCCATGTATATGTCTCCAAAAAGAGATTCGTTTTAGAACTAAAGACACCTGCAGCTTGAATGTGAAGGGATGGAGAAATAGCTATCATACAAAGGGATATCAAAAGAAAGCCAGAGTTGCAGTACTTACATCACACAAAATAAACTTTAAAACACACTGTAACAAGAGACAAATTAAACTATAAAATAATAAAAGGGATAATTCAACAAGAAGATATAACAATTGTAAATATTTATACACCCAACATGGGAGCACCCAAATATATAAAACGGTTAATAACAAATATAAAGGAACTAATCCATAATAATACAATAATAGTAGGGAGGGGACTTTACCACCCCACTTACATCGATGGATAAATCATCCAAACAGAATATCAACAAGGAAACAATGGATTTGAATGACACACTGACCAGATGGACTTAACAGATATACTCAGAATATTCTATCCCAAAACAGCAGGATACATATTCTTTTCAAGTGCACATGGAACATTCTCCAGAATACATCACACATTTAGGCCACAAAACAAGCTTCAACAAATTCACAAAGATCAAACTTATATCATGCATTTTTTTCTGCCACAATGCTAGGAAACTAGAATTAAACCACTAGGAAAAATTTGGAAAGACCACAAATATATGGAGGTTAAATAACATGCAGTAAAACAATGAATGAGTCAACAAGGAAATAAGAGATGAAATAAAAAATTAAACAAAAATGAAAATGAAAACACAATGGTCCAAAACCTTTGGGATGCAACAAAAGCAGTTCTAAGAGAGAAGTTTATAGCACTACAGGTCTAACTCAAGAAGCAAGAAAAATCTCAAATAAACAGCCTAATCTTACCCTTAAAGGAGCAAGAAAAATAACAACAATGAAAGAAACTGAAACCAAGAGAAGGAAGGAAATAATATAAACTAGAGCAGAAATAGATGATATACAAATTAAAAACAAACAAAAAACAGTAGAATACAATCAACGAAAACAGGAGCTGGTTCTTTGGGGAAAAAAACAATAAAACTGATAAACCTCTAGTCAGAATTATCAAGGAAAAAAAAAGAGAATGGACTACAAAAAGTAAAATTACAAATGAAAGAGGAGAAATAACAACCAACACCACAGAAATACAATTGTAACAGAACATTATTAAAAAAAATGTATGTCAAAAATTTGAACAGCCTGGGAGAAATGGATAAATCCCTTTTAACATAACCTACCCAAACTGAAACTGGAAGAAATAGAAAATTTAACAGATCAATAACCGGCAAAGAAATTGAATCAGTAATCAAAAAACTCCCAACAAAAAAGAAGTCTAGGACCAGATGGCCTCTTCACAGGCAAATTCTACCAAACTTTTAATGAAGATGTAATACCTAATACATTCTTCTCAAACTATTCTAAAAAACAGAAGAGGAAGGAAAACTTCTAAGTTCACTGTATGAGATCAGCATTACACTGATACCAAAATCAGATAAAGATGTCACTAAAAAGGAGAACTATAGGCCAGTATCACTGATGAACATGGATGCAAAAATCCTCAACAAAATACTAGCAAACCAAATCCGCTAGGAGGTTAAAAAAAATCATTCACCATGATCAAGTGAGATTTATTCCTATGTTGCAAGCATGCTTCAATATTTGCAAATCAATCAATGTGATGTATCACACAAATAAGATAAATGACAAGAACCATATGGTCATTTCAATATACATAAAAAAAGCATTGACAAAGTATAACACCCATTGTGATAAAAACCCTGAATACAGTAGGTTTAGACAGAATATACCTCAACATAATAAAGGCCATATATGAAAAACCCACAGCTAAAATCATCCTCAGTGGGGTCAGGAACAGGACAAGAATGCCCAATCTCACTACTTTTTTTCAACATAATACTAGAAGTTCTGGCCACAGCAATCAGACAGAAAAGAAATAAAAGGCATCCAAATTGGCAAGGAAGAAGTCAAACTTTCACTATTTGCAGATGACATGATACTGAAAATCTATATATATAGATCTATAGATATATAGAAATCTTTCTATATAGAAAATCTGAAAGACTCCACCAAAAAACTTCTAGAACTGATAAAGGATTTCAGTAAATTTGCAAGATACAAAAATCAATGCAGAAATCTGTTACATTTTTATCCACCAATAATGAAGCAGCAGAAAGAGAAATTAAGGAATTGATCTCATTTACAATTGCACCAAAACAACAAAATACCTAACCTAACCAAAGAGGTGAAAGACCTGTACACTAAAAACTATAAACATTGATGAAAGAAATGAAATTGATGATGACACAAAGAAATGGATAGGCATCCCATACTTGTGGATTGAAAGAGCAAATACTGTAAAAGTATCTATACCAGCCAAAATGATCTACAGACTTAATACAATCCCTATCAAAATACCAACAACATTCTTCACAGAGCTAGAATTAGCAATCCCAAAATTTGTATGGAACCACAAAAGAATAACTGAGGCAATCTTGAAAAAGAAAAGCAAAGCTGGAGGCATCACAATTCCAGACCTCAAGCTATATTACGAAACTGTAGTGATCAAAACAGGATAATACTGGCACAAAAACAGACACATCGATCAATGAAAAAGAATAAAAAACCCAGGAATAAACCCACAATTGTATGGTCAATTAATCTTCAACAAATCAGGATAGACAATCTCTTCAACAAATATTGTTGGGAAAACTGGACAGCAACATGCAAAAGAATGAAACTGGACCACTTTCTTACACCACACACAAAAATAAATTCAAAATGGATTAAAGACCTAAATGTGAAATCAGAAGCCATAAAAATTCTAGAAGAGAACACAGGCAGCAACCTCTTTTTTGTATCAACAGGTATTGATTTTAGCAACTAGATTGATATACTGATTTGTGGTCTTTATCTTCAATCATATATAACTTGGATAGGTGTTTTCTATATTTTGGAGAACTAAGAGATTATCATTCTGAGTTATCAATGTACATTAGTTACACATGTTATCAAAATGTTTTTCCATATACATTCATTGTGTCTCATAAATTCATGATTATATCACTATCAGTATAATTCAATATGTAAGTAATTTGTTGATACCAAGGGTTGGTCATTATTAAGGATATTTCCTTTCCAGAAATACCTTCTCTTTTGATACCTTACCAGATAGAAAGAGGATTATACCCAAGAGCCCAGGTTTCAGTAATTACATTCCAAAATATTTCTGGGGTCATAACCACTGACTGATTGTAAAAGGACAGAGCTACAAAGAAATGAGCTGCAAAGTGGCATTCATTAATTACAGACCATTGATTGCCCCTGGGCATTAGCCTCTGATCTTCTACAACCTGGATCATTCCTACTAATTGTATACTGAACATAAATATTTATTCAGGCTACTTAAACTGTTAGGAAGCTGCACTGCAGGCTTACTTTCATTCTATATTTTCAAATACTCTGAGTTCCATACCTTCATAATTTGTTTTTAGTTTGGTATTCTAGGATTTCAGACTGCATAATTCTGATTCCATTTCTGTTAACATACTAAAGATTTCTTCTAGATGAACAACCAGAATCACTTTAAAAATTGAGTTCTAGCCAAGTAGCCCCAGATATTGAGGTTATAATGGGCCAAATTTATAAAGCTTCCTCTCCTCACTGTGGAACTACTACAGTGTGTGTAATAGTAGCCCAGCATGGATCTCAGTGGGCAAAAATCAAGATGTTGTCAAGATTTCTTTCCTTTCTGGAAGTTCTGGGGGAAAGAATCTTCATCAAATTAAAAAAAAAAGATAATCTGAGTTGTTGGTAGAATTTAGTTGCATACAATGGTAGGACTGAGATTTCTGTTTCCTTGTTGCCTATCAACTGGGAAAGGTCTTTAGCTTTGAAAGGCTGGCCATATTCCTTAGCACTTCTCCAACCTTTACCATCACCTTCAAAGAAAGTATGCATGGGTAGGGTTCATCTTTTATGCTTTGAATCTCTCTAATCTCACTTTCTGCCTCATCTCTCCTCTCCTTTCCTCTTGTTTTTAAGCACTCTCACATGATTACATGAAGGCTACTTAGGTAATCTAAGACAGTCTCCCTGTTTTAAGATTGCCTGATTAGTGACCTTAATACAACTGCAAAATTCCCTTCACATCAGAACTTAAATGAGGGTCTGATTGCAAAATCAGAAATGAGTATCTTGGGAAATATCTTTAGAACTCTGTCTACCACAGCATTATCATTTGAATATTAAATATGTGGTCCCCCCCAAAGAACCATATCATATAATGCTTTATACTCCCAATTAGGGGTGTTGCAAGAATATCCCCTCTTTCCCATAGGACAGAGGGGAACCCCAGAGTCTTAATCTTACCTCTTATGTGAACAGAATGCATTCATTTTGAACCTACCAGTTTAAAAAAGGAAGAGGTTATTTCAATTCTCTTCTAAAAAGGGCTTTCTCACTCTCATTTTCTTCTTCTGGATATCACTTAGAGTTTTCTTTAATTCTTATTATTCAAAATAATATCTTGAAAAGTTACTTGACTAGGGCTACTGGGATTTCTGTGATTTTATCTCTGTGTGCCTTTGCCCAGGTTTTACTTATATCTGTTTGTGAGGTCCTAGAACATTAATTGGCCAAGGCAATGCCTATAAATATATGAATGAAATATTAAATGAGCCTATTGAAATGTCATGCCTTTTATAATTGAATTATATTCAGTAGACATTCATTTTTTTAATCTGTCCAGAAGCCATTCTTCCTTCCAAACTTCTAAGGTGACTTTCACTCCCTTGCTGTCAGAAAATAATTCCTTTACCTACTACAGTCATAAATTTAGTAGGAAATCACCAATTATAGTACATCATCACCCTCCTCACAAATGACTTTTTAAGAGTTTAACCATCATGTAAAACACTTTTGACCAACATATCCAACAATTTTCGATGCTTTTCTATGTTACTTGCCTCCACCATAAGAGGTGAAAAGTTACATAACTCTTTTTAAATGTGAAACTTCTATGAAGGTTAAAATGTATAGGTCTATTTTACTTATCAGGTAAAATTTTGGTATATTATTATATCAGAGCCAATTAGGATAGATATAGCACATGGATGAAGTGTTTGAATTTGGTGGTTACAGTAGTCCCTGAGTAGATGTGTCCAGTGGCTGGGAAGTGCCAAAATTTTTAAAATGATACTGAAATGAGTGATTTGGTTTAGTTAGAGGCAAAAGGATATTAAGCTTTCTCTACTTTAAAATTTTAATTTTGGGGTATTCATTCATTTTATTTACTCTGTCAACTGATATTAATTAAGCATCTACTTTGTGTGAAGTACTGCTTTAAGAACTGGGGATACCTGCTAAGTAGGACACACATCCAACATTTATCAAGTACTTTAGGTATCAGGCTATTCTAAAGGTTTATGATATGTCAATAAAATAAGCCCTCACACAATTCTATGACTTCAGTAAAATTTTTGTTCCCATTTTACAGATTAGGAAATTAATAAAAAGTCTAGTTATTTGCATCAAGTAACAGCTCTATAAGAGAAGGAACAAGGATTAATGCACAACAAATCTGACTATAGAAACTGAATATGAAAATGATTTATAATGAATACAAAAACCATTTTAAAAAATGTTTTCCTTAAACATATTGTATATTAAGAAAATGTGTCTTTCTCTAAGTCCTGAAGCCTATATTCCAATTTATTCCTTTGCTATATAGCCATACCTCTATTATAACACTCATCAGTGACATTCAACTATCTATTTTCTTTTTCCAACCCTTCATACTAAACTCCTTAAGAGCAATAAAAAAAAAATCTCCCCATTATAGTGCAATACAATGTAAGAGAATGGAAAAGATCCTTTATTTGGCAAATAGAATTATTATAAAGAACAATTTAAAAATCTTAATAATCACTTTGGCCCTTTTTGTCTCAAATTGAGTTCCAGTTCCTTCACCCTTTGGTCTATTCTGTTCTCTATTGCACAATGTCATCAATGAAAATTATTTTGCTTTACCTAGTATACAATAATATTTTGGTTTCTTAAAAAAATTCATCTGATAATAAAGGATATGTTTCAAAATAACTAAAGTAGACTTACATTATTATTTTTATGTATTAATTTACATGTCACATCAAGCAATGTATTTTTAATACTATTTCATCATAAGACTCTCAGAATTATCTAAAGGAGATGAACTTGAAAATACCTATTAACAAAAAAAAGCAGAATAAGACCTTTAATTGTGGAGAATAAACTGATGGTTGTCAGAGGGGAGAGGTATGGGGGATGGGCAAAATACATGAAGGATAGTGGGAGATAAAGGTTTCCAGTTATGAGGAATGAGTAAATCATGGTAATAGAAGGCACAGTATAGGGAATACAGTCAATGATATTGCAACAGTCTTGTATGGTGACAGGATGGTAGCTACCCTTGTTGTGAGCACAGTATAATCTAAAGAAAAGTTGAATCACTACGTAGTATACACGAAACCAATGCAACATTGTGTGTCAACTATATTTAAATAAAAAAAATTAAAAAGAAAAAATCTATCAGTATGAGAACTTTGTAGAAGTATTTTCTATTTTTGTTTTTGGGTCATTGTTAATGGACAGAAAAGCAAATGTTTTCTGTGGATTACCAAGACAATTTAGGTGAAACAAAAAGAGAAAACACAAAGCAAACCTAAATAAATAAATAAATAATAAAAATAAATAAATAGGGCGCCTGGGTGGCTCAGTGGGTTAAAGCCTCTGCTTTCGGCTCAGGTCATGATCTCAGGGTCCTGGGATCGAGGCCCGCATTGGGCTCCCTGCTCAGCGGGGAGCCTGCTTCCCGCCCCCCTCTCTGCCTGCCTCTCTGCCTCCTTGTGATCTCTCTCCCTCTGTGAAATAACTAAATAAATAAATCTTTAAAATAAATAAATAAATAAATGTTTCTAGATAACATTGCATAACAGGAATTGAGTAGCTGTTAATATGTACCAATGTTTATATTAGTTCTGACTGGAATCAATAACTCAAAATTTCCCAACACTAGAATAGAAAATTTAGTAATATCAAGACTATATATAAAGACTCTTAGATCATTTTTCTCCTCTAACTGGCCTCCTGTGAAGGCTGATAGATCAACTAATGATAGGCTCTGTTAGATATAGGATTTCTGACATTCATTTCATTCAAATTAATATGCAGTTATAATTCTTTTTTCAAATATATGTCATTTATGGTTCACCCATTTGTTCCTTCCTAATCAATTTAGTCTAATTTTTGATTACTCAAAAGATTGCTTTACTTACCATAGGCAAGTATTTTATATTCCCAAAGGACTGGTTTGAATATTCTTCATTAATTCTCAAGTTAAACCCATGAAGAGTATAACTAACTATGTAAATGAACACTGGAGTTATTTTGATTGGATAAAGATTAAGTAAAATATGTCAAACTTTTTAATGTAGAAGTTCTAAAGTAAATGGGGAATTATTTCAGAGTGCCTATAACACTAAGTTTCAGGAATTCTAAGGTGAAGAACTGATCTCTGATAGGAATGTATGAGGAGAGAGGGTGGCAGCACTGATTTTGATAGCTTCCCTGTAGCTCACTGAAGAAACAGAATAAAGTAGTGCAAAATCTCTATAAGCAACCATGCTTAGCCGGGAATATGATCATTATGATAAAGTCAGAAAGATAGGCAGGTAGGCAATGTATCAGCAAAGAATGTCTGGTGAAAGCAAAGGGAAACATAACCCCAGAAAAAAAGGGAAAATAATCTGTAATTCAAAGATATCCTTGATTGCTGAGGGAGGGTAATATTTAAATAAGGAGAAATGATTAGGTTAAATAAGGAGAAATGATTAGGTTAAATAAGGAGAAACGATTAGGTTAAATAATAATATGTGAGTAAAGAAACTTCCCAGTGGCTCTATATATGCTCAAATTTGTTTGGAATATTTTGCATATTTTAATTAAAAACAATTTTGATAAAATAATATGTATCCGGTCAGTGAAAGAGTCTGTCAACAAGAACTTGTTTGGGTCATGAAGAACGTATTTTATAAGCTACTTAAGAATACAAGAATAAGGGCGCCTGGGTGGCTCAGTGGGTTGGGGCCTCTGCTTTCGGCTCAGGTCATGATCTCAGGGTCCTGGGATCGAGGCCTGCGTCGGGCTCTCTGCTCGGCAGGGAGCCTGCTTCCTCCTCTCCCTGTCTCTCTGCCTGCCTCTCTGCCTCCTTGTGATATCTCTCCCTCTGTGAAATAAATAAATAAATAAATCTTTAAAAAAAAAAAAAAGAATACAAGAATAAAATGGGAACAACAAACAAAGGAAGTGTATAGTTCTGTCATTATTAGGAGATTATATAGATAAGAATTTGAGACATGGATGAAAAAGAAATTTGTTGAAACTAAAAGCTGAAGAACGTCTTGGGCATTTGTCTCTCATGCCATTTCCCTTGTTGTTTGCCCACAACTATTACAACTGACCAAATGTACGTGAATATATACTGCCTTTTCAATTTTGCCTGCTAACAATGCCATATGGAAAGAAACTCTAAAAGGAAAGGGTCAGAGAGCTGTGAACACGTTAGAATACTGAATTCATCAATAGTGAAATGCCTCTGGCTGGAGTATAACATGATAAAATACTATTCTGTGTATTGATGAATTAAGGGCTGCAAGCTCTAGCATTTGCCCAAAAACGAAGAGGATTTTCAAATTAAGTTGAAATTAATAGTGTTGTTTTAGGACACTTGTAAAGGGGTCAGGAGACCTAATTACATCAGTTACCACAAATCTGACATTAGCGACTTCATTCAACCTCATTAGATATTCAGCTTTATGGTTTTGTCTTTCCTTCTCTTTCCATCTTAGATTACATTGCTCATCACATCATTTTTCTATTGGCAACATTTGGCAGTCTTCAAAAAGTTAAATATAGGCTTATCCTGTGACCCAGAAATTCTACATATATACCAAGGAGAACTGAAAACATTATATAAACACAAAACTTGTACAGAAATATTCATAGCCATATTATTCATAATTGCCAAAAGTAGAAAAAATAATGTCCACTAATTGATGAATGGATAAACAAAATGTAGTATACTCATAAAAAGGAGTAATAATGAACCACAATAAGAATGGCATAATAAGATATACCATAACATGGATGAACTTGGAATTTATTATGCTAAGAAGCCAAACACAAAAGGTGAATTATTGTATGATTCTATTTATAGGAAATGTCCATATTAGATAAATCCACAGAGACAGGAAGTAATTTAGTGATGTAAGGTGTTTCCAGGGAGGAGAAAATAAGGAATGACTGCTAATGGGTACCTGTTTTGTTTTTGTTTTGGTTTTGGTTGATGGAAATATTCTGGAATAACAATTTTGTGAACATACTAAAAGCCACTGAATTGTATACTTTTATAGGTAAATTTTTGTTACATGAAATTTATCTCAATAAAAAAATAAAATTAAATAAATTACATGTGGATTTTTAAAGTTAAATGTAAATGATAATTAAGATTGTAAATTCTCTTACAGTGTCATGTTTATGTACTTGAATTAGAAAAGGATAACTTAAGGAAAACAATAAGTACTTTAACTGCATTAGAGGTAAGATGTCTGCTTATCAAAAGAAACCACGTGTGAATGGAAAATAAACCCCCAAATGGAAGAAGATATTCACAATTGACAAAGGGTGCATATTCAGAATATAATAGAGTTTTCAAAAATCAATAATAATAAATAAACTTATTTAAAACTGGAAAATAGACACAAACAGGAATCCATAAAAGGATATACACAAGGTCAATAAATATATTTTAAAATGCTCGATCTCATTAGAAAATGCTCATTATTCATTAGGAAATTAAAATGAAAACTAAAATTACGTACTATCGCATAAAGGTCAGAATGAATAAAATTTTCAGAAATGGCAATATCAAATGTTGGCAACAATATAAATTAGCATATCTTCTGTGTTGCTTGTGGAAATTCAAATTGATACTACTGTTTTGGAAAACTCTTGGGCCTTAGCTACTAGAGGTATACATATGCATATGCTGTGACCCAGCAGTTTTACTCCTAAGTATCAGTCAACAAAATGCAAGCCTGTGCATACCAAAAAACATATACAAGCATGTTCATAGTATTGTTCTTTCAACCCAAAGTTCATCAATTGTAAAATGGATTTTGTTACATTTTTATTATCATTGAAAATTAATGAATGGCAACAAAAAATGAGATTTAACCTCCTCTATTTCATGTCTGTAAATGCAACCACATATGAAATTATCAATTTAATTAAAAATACATCCAAAATATAATCTATGGTATTAGAAGTCATGATCATGATTGAAGAAGAAGGGAGCATGGATTCACTGGAAGAGGGAATAGACAGGAATTTCTCACGTGTTACTAATATTCTATATCCTGAATTGGGTAGTAGTTATTCAATCACGTAGTAATTATAATTTCTGCATTTCTGGGTGTAGTACCTCATGATAATTTTTTTAAAATTCAAGTTACCCAATAATGTTAAACATATGATCTTATATATACGTCTGAACAAAATCATATCCATAAATTTATATAACATTTATATACATTTATATAACATTTATATGACATTAATATAGCATGTACTTGTAGTTTATAAATGTATTACATATATATGATATAGAAAAGACGGATATTTGATGTTTATAAATAGAAAGGAAATCCCTAATTGGATGAAACAATATTTAGCAGTGCTTACCTCTGAGTATTTGCCTAGGATGGTGGATACAAACAGGGACTCGCTATTTATTCCTGAAATATTAAAATTTTATTTCACTAAGGTCAATCATGTGTCATTTATATAATGTTTAAATGCAAAATTATAAGCAACATTAAATACATTTTTTTTCTCATTAATGTTTTCAGAGTTATCAGTTTTAAGTCACTTCAATGTAGCATGGGACCATTATTGAGGAATGCTCTGTAGTAAAAATCAGTCACCTGTGTCAAGGTATTTTCAAACAATGAACAATATTCAGCAAGCAATAAAGTGAAATCTTGGTAATAATTTCTATTCCTATCCTCTATACCTTCTTAAATCTGCAAACTTTAAAATCTCAGCAAGTTTTTCAGGTATTCAGGGCTATGGAATTACATGGAAGCATTTCTCTCATAAATCTGTTTTAAAATTTTACAATTCAATATTTTATGATCCTGCACCAAATCTATATGGCAGACACTTTCTACATTTCATTCTTCTTGACAGCAGTGGCCTTTTATACTTATTTTCAAAGGAGAAATCTAACCACATCAGGAAGTTCAAAACAACATTATACAGTGACTCTACTAATTTTTCTCTACTCAAAATAAGTAATGCTTATACTTAACAAGCTCCTGGGTATTCTGCAATTATCAGAATTTTCCAAAAGACAAGGATTTCTGTTTTTCAATCTACATATTTAGTGATGTCCCAATTAGTTTTATTTAAAACTACAAAACAACATTTTTTGGAGTCTCATGAGTTTAGAAGCAAATTGAAGAGAAAGAGTAAATATATTTCATATATATATATATTTATTTATAAATATGTTGATTGAGTACAGCACTATTTCTAAGTTTTCCATGAAAAATAATTGGAATGATAGAAAAATTCTATCAAGGCCATTAAGATCAATCAATGTGATACATCACATTAATAAATGAAAGGACAAAAACTATATAATCATTTTACTAGAGGCAGAAAAAGCATTTGACAAAGTACAACCTCCATTTATGATAAAAACTCTCAATAAATTAAGTTTAGAGGAAACATACCTCAACATTATAAAGGCCATATACAAAAAACCCACAGCTAATATCATCCTCAATGGGAAAAAACAGCTTTTCCTTTATGGTCAGGAACAAGATAGGGATGTCTACTCTCGGCATTGTTATTCAAAACAGTAATGGAAGTCCTAACCACCAGACAACAAAAAGAAATAAAAGGCATCCAAACTGACAAGGAACAAGTCAAACTTTCACTATTTGCAGATGACATGATACTATATATAGAAAATCCAAAAGACTCCACCAAAAAACTGCTAGAACTGATAAAGGATTTCAGTAATGCTGGATACAAAATCAATGTACAGAAACCTGTTGCACATCTATACATCAATAATAAAGCAGTAGAAAGAGAAATTAAGGAATCAATTCCACTTAGAATTGCACACCATAAAGGATACCTAGGAATAAACGTAATCAAAGAGATGAAAGACCTATACTCTGAAAACTATAAAACATTAATGAAAGAAATTGAAGATGACCCCAAAATGGAGACATTTCATGCTCATAGATTGGAAGGACAAATATTGTTAAAATGTCTATACCAACCATAGTAATCTACAGATCCCTGTCAAAATACCAACAGCATTTTTCACTGAGCTGGGGAAAAAAAATCCTAAAATTTGTATGGAACCACAAAAGACCTCAAATAGCCAAAGCAATCTTGAAAAAGGAAAGCAAAGTCAGAGGCATCACAATTCCAGAACTCAAGTTGTATTACAAAGCTGTAGTAATCAAAACAGGAACAATCAACAAAACTAAAATCCAACCTACGGAATGGGAGAAGATATTTGTAAATGACATATCTATCTGATAAGGGACTAGTAACCAGAATCTATAAGGAACTCATCAAAATCAACACCCCAAAAATATAAATAATATAGTTAAGAAATGGGCAGAAGACATAAACAGACATTTTTGCAAAGAAAACATAAAAATGGCCAACAGAAAAAATGGTCATCGCTCATCATCAGGGAAATAAAAATCAAAACCACAATGAGATACCACCTCACACCTGTCAGAATGGCTAAAATTAAAAACAGGAAGTAAATGTTAGCAAGGATGTATAGAAAAAGGAATGCCCTTGCACTGTTTGTGTAAATTCAAACTGGTACAGCCACTGTAGAAGATAGTATGGAGGTTCTTCAAAAAGTTAGAAATAGAACTACCCTGGAGACAGCAATCTAACTAGTAGGTATTTACCCAAAGAACATAAAAATAATAATTCAAAGGGAAACATGCACCCCGGCAGCATTAGGTACAAAAGCCAAATTATGTAAACAGCCCATGTGTCCTTGGATGAATGGATAACGATATGGCATGTGTGTATACACACACACACACACACACACACACACAAACACACATACATACCATGGAATGTTACTCTGCCATAAAAAAGAACGATATCTGGGCTCCTGGGTGGCTCTGCCTTCGGCTCAGGTCAGGATCTCAGGGTCCTGAGATCAAGCCCCGTATCAGACTCCCTGCTCAGCAGGGAGCCTGCTTCCTCCTGTCTCTCTGCCTGCCTCTCTACTTGTAATCTGTCAAATAAATAAACAAAATCTTAAAAAAAAAAAAGAACAAAATCTTGCCATTTGCAATGATATGGGTAAAGCTAGAGAATATACTGCTAAGAAAAATAAGCCAGTCAAAGACAAATACTATATGATTTCACCCATATGTGTAATTTAACGAAAAAACAAATGCACAGATAGAAAGAGAGAGGTAGGCAAACCAAGAACAGTTTCTTAACACAGAGAAAAAACTATTACCAGAGAGAGTTGGCTGGGAGGTGGTTAAATAGGTGATGGGGATTAAGGCAGGCACTTGTGATGAACACCAGGTGATGTTCAGTAGTGTTGAATCACTATACTGTACACCTGAAACTAATATGACACTGTCTTAACTAATGAGAACTGAAACTAAAAAAAAAAAGATTGCTGCTAATTAAAAAAAAAAAGAGTGGGCAATAATCAACTAAAATGTATTTTCCAAGTAGCCATAGCAAGAAAAACGGTAAATAGTGTAAATAGCTATGGTTAAAACACCAGGATAACTTGGTATTCATCTGAATAAATCATTATTTTGGTGTTCTTCTATATTGGCTGGCATAAAAATTCACCTAATTTTTTTCAGTAAATATTCACTGGCATGCACTGTATTATGGGAAGAAGGTGGGTAACATTTGATGTCTGCATAATACTATGAGAACATGGCTATGAAAGCTACTTTCTAGATCTCAAAAATCCAGAAATAACTATTATAATTCAATCTACTGAGTCAATCATTCAAGGTAGTATAAATGGACTCCAACTACTCTTGAGAAAATGAGATATAAGATGCCAACAAAGGCATCTCATTTCTATTTAATTTCATCAGTCTATCAAATGACACATTTTATGCAGCTCTGGCCAGTTTACATTCTATTTTGCTCTCTGCTACTTTTTTTCACTTCTGCTGTTTGCCTGAAACCTACTGTGGTAGACGGCAAAAATATTTACACGTTTCTCCCAGCCCTGTATGTACACTTTTCAGAGTATGACTTTGTAACTCCCGCAATCAAGAGGGGAAGTCTGTATTTATACGACAAAAATTTGGACTTGACCATGTGCATTCATTTGACTAGTGGGATGTAGCTAAGGTGACACAAGCAAAGACTTTCAAAGCAATTGTTCATTGAGGTTTGCCCTCTTTTTCTGTTGACAGCCTTGGGCCTATGCTGTGATGAAAGATGAGAAACCTGTGGAAAAACTGCCGACCCAAGCATCCCAACCATTCCAGCTGCTGCCATTCCTCCACTGACCCGCCACCTGACTGTGGCCCTATGAATAAGCCCAGATGAGAACAGAGAACTGTCTGGCTACTCAAAGAATCATGAGAAATAACAAATTATTCTCATTTTAAGTCACGACCTTTTGGGGTAATTTTGTACAGCAAAAACTATTTGATACAACTACTTTGATAATTCCATGTATCACCAATTAAGGTTTATTTAAAAAATTTAAATTAAGTCAAACTGAAATCAAACTCTTAAGGAACCAGGCAGGGAATTTTTTGCTTCACAGAATTAATAAATCCAGACACAACTAGGTTTTTATGTAAATTAATCAAGGTTTCAAGTGATACTGGTTAATAAAACCTGATTTTCCTCTTAATTTTACACCATCTCATACACATTCAACTTTCAATTAAGTCTATGCCTACCTTTAAGAGACTGCATTTTCTAGAAATCCTAGAAAATTTAGGCACCTGGATGGCTCAGTGGGTTAAGTGTCCAATTTTTTATTTTGGATCAGGTCATGATCTCAGGTTGGTGAGACTGGGCCCTGCTTGGGCTCCATGCTGGGCATGGAGTCTGCTCAAGATTCTCTCTCTCCCTCCCCCTCCGCTTTTTCCCCCTCCCTGTTTGCACTTGTCTTTCTCTATCTCATTCTCTTTCTCTATCTTCCGTCTACCACAAAACAAAACACAACAAAACAAAACAGAATTCCTAGAAAATTCTACTTGGATTTAATTGCAATATGGGATACGCTGATTATCTTCGGTCTAGGTCACATGTTAAAAACCTTTAGCTGAGTTACTATCTCTGCCTGATCTGTATAGTTATCCAGTAATGATAAAGATATTTTACTAAATGAAGGGCAAATAAATTCTAGGTTGGAAGAATACCAGATATTCACTAAATGAAAAATTAGCTGACCCTCTAATGAAATTTTATCGACAAAATCTATTCTGATATTAACAGTTATTTAATATAAATGAGATATTGAGAATGTGAGGTAATCACCAATTGTTTTCTGCAATATTGTATATATTATGATGTAGTTGTGCTGTGTGAATACTCTGTATCCTTAATATTTTTACCTTCTTTAACTCCCTGTTATCTGGAGAAATTTAAATTTTTTACTGCAAGGATGGGTTTGTCAATTTCCCCTTTTTTCTATCACTTTTTCTTTAAAATAATGTTAGCTTTTCATTAGAGATAAAAATATCTAAATCTTTGAGATGAAATTTCTATCTACATATATGATTTTTGTTCTAAAATATATTTTTTTCAAAACTATCTTCTTCTCCAATAGAAAGAGAATATATAATTTTCAATAAGAGAAGACTGCATGGGTAGCTACATGGTGGGGAAATTGCATGTTTAGCTATATCACCAGGACCTGTGCGAGAGCATTGCCATGTGAAAGACATTATGTATTTGAGATACATTGAGTACTCACTACTAGGCACTTTTATGTGAACTGGGGATACTGAACCAAACACACATATACTTGCTAGTCTTTAGTGTTTTAATTCAATCATGAGTCATATTGTGGAGTTCATTAATTTTGGCAATTTTTTTAATGATTTTATTTATTTATTTGACAGAGAGAGATCACAAGTACGCAGAGAGGCAGGAAGAGAGAGAGGAGGAAACAGGCTCCGTGCTGAGCAGGGAGCCCGATGCAGGCCTCCATCCCAGGACCCTGGGATCATGACCTGAGCCAAAGGCAGAGGCTTTAACCCACTGAGCCACCCAGGCGCCCCATAATTTTGGCAATTTTAATATCCCTATTCAAAAATTTAAATTGTAAATGCTACCAATTTCTTATGTTTTAAAATTGTTCTCCACTATAACTTTTTTTTCTATGCATACTTTTGAAATTTGTAGTCCTTGATTTCACTTTGTGATTTTTAAAAAAATCTATAATAATTTTACCTGGGGCATTCCTATGGTAGGTCCTGGTACACTAAACTAGGAAATTAACACATACATTTTTTTCCAATGATTGTAATAATAACAATAATCAATATCTATGAGGTGGCCTTTTCGAGATAACTGTGTGCCCTTCACATACCTAATATTTATAACTCAGAATCTTCTGAGAGCCAACAACAGTGTTACTTCTTCTTCCAGAAAATTTCAGTACTTCATACTGCTTTAAGGATACTTCTTCTGAGCTATAATTTTTAAAATATTTTTATTTATTTATTTATTTACCTATTTATCTATTTACCTATTTATTTATTTATGAGAGAGTGAGAAAGAGAGAAAGAGCACAAGCAGGGGGCGGGGCAAAAGGAGAGGGAGAGGCCCACTGCCCACTAAGCAGGAAGCCTCACAGAGGGCTCAATCAGTCCCAGGACCCTGAGATGGTGACCTCAGCCAAAAGCAGACGCTTAACCAACTGAGCGCCCCAGGCGCCCCAGTCTATATAGTTTTTTTAAATAGCTTTATGTAACAAATTTATACTCTATTGAAATGATCTATGTATGGATTCTGTTCACTCAATAGGCTCTAAACTCCTTGATAGGAGAAGTAAAATATCATTGAAAATTTCATTTCTTGTTATTACCAGATCTTTAATGTACGGGGTGTTTATAAGACATTTTGAACTCAGTCAGTTTACTTAGATATTAGACAGGGATTTCTGATTCATGTACTGTAGGATTTAAAGGATTTAAAATCTCAATGGATGGGTGAGGGTGGGTGTGTGCACATAACCTTTTCATTAGAAGACAGCAAAGCGTATAGACGTTAGTGTAAGCCCACCTAACAAAATGCACTTTCTATATAAAATTAGATTGGATATCTTTAAGCTTATCCTTTACCAAGAATCAGATCAAAGGAAGTATTAATATTTAAGACCTGATCTCATTTAAATCTTCAGGCCATTATTTCATAGATTCTTCTAAAACATTGAGTAATGTTCCTATAATCTAGCAAAGTAATACTACACATGTAGGGTGTTGATAATTTACACACATAAAAACTTTTGCCTGGTATATTTTGGATCAGATATTTTAAATCTCTATTTTTTAAAAATTAGAATATTTAAAATATTTTAACAATATTAACAATGCTATAAGAATTTCAAAGTCAGTAAGACAACCCTTGCCAGACTTTCCCTACTGCAATGCACCATCAGTCTGGAAAATTGAAAAAAGTCAAGGTTTGCTAAATAACTGCTGCAGACTACAATTCTTAATTAAGTCATGCTTTGGAGTTATAAACTTTAATACACTTTTTCATGGCATTCTATATTTTACAACTGCTGCTCACCTCAGAATATATTTCTCTGACAACATTGGGTATATTTAGTCACTAATAAACAGTTTTGTGTTTAGAAAAAGAAAAAAAATTCTAAGTAAATTTTCCATTTACTCTATAACAAGGAATTACGTCAGACAGTGGGTTAATATTCATACTAAGCTTATAGTTCTACCAGGTATAACCTTTCTGGGTGTCCAAATATAATTGTGCTTCTGCTTCAGTAGAATTCTGTGCTATGGACTCTTCTATGGACTTAAAAATCAACCTTTTTTATTACAAAAGGAGCTTTACTGATAAAGCAAAAATATTGCAATGTATCTCTTTCCACAACACAACAAATGTGTCTTCAGTGTTCTATTAAGTGTACAGAAATGCAGCAGTGACACATTTAAATACAAACTGCTGCAGAAAAAGTACTACTAGCATTTCTAAGGGACTGAAATTAGGTGGCTCAGATTTAAACTGAGGTTTCACTGTGAATTATGATCCCCTTGCCCCCAGTGGATCCAGACATTGAAAATGATGTCTATATTATTATATATTTTCCAAGATTCTTCTGGAGACTGAATTGAAGAAGAAAAATCTTCAGTCTTCAGTCCCAGCAAAGCCCTCACTGACTTAAGAGAAATTCATCAATGTAAAGGGATTGGTTTATTACCACTTTAAAACCCTCATGCATCACAAAAGGACTTGCTAAATACTTTCATGGGGACTGCCTGTGCTGCTAAGGGGTTTCCAAAAGGCTCTGAACCTTTTGGTGATTGAAATGTACAGTCCCGCTGCAATGAATTAACATAATTGGAATCAGGACTAGATGTTTTTATAGGAGCTGATTACGTGCGGTTCCAATAGTATCATTACTTTAGCCTATCTTATCCTTGAGGGCATACGAAGACTTGGAAATGGGCTTTAAATATGATGGCTGCTCTGCAGGTGAGCAACTCTTTGGTGAGAGGCACATTAGCTGTAATTTATAAAGTGTAGTTGGTGGCATTTAACATTCTAATTATATGTAATATTAAAATATGTTAAGAGGTAATATATTGTGTGTGCTCTCCACCTTAGTAAAAAAGTTCCGACCTATCTGTATTACTATGATCTATTAGGGAAGTACAAGATTCTTCATGGTGTATTAGCCAAACAGAATGCTAGAGTAATGGAGACCAGAATCCATGTAATTGTAGATCTATTTATCCTTAAAAAAAATTCGTCATGGGCGCCTGGGTGGCTCAGTGGGATAAAGCCGCTGCCTTCGGCTCAGGTCAAGATCCCAGGGTCCTGGGATCGAGGCCCACATCGGGCTCTCTGCTCAGCAGGGAGCCTGCTTCCTCCTCTCTCCTCTCTCTCTGCCTGCCTCTCTGCCTACTTATAATCTCTCTCTCTGTGTCAAATGAATAAATAAAAAAAAATCTTTAAAAAAAAATTGTCAGTAGATCCACTTTCAACAAAGAGCAGGTAGCTATATTTGGCAGGTCAAATGAAAAGATGCAACGATTTAATTTTCATGTATAGTATAATAGTTTGTCAGTAATGTTCTTGTGGAATTATTTCATTTCAGAAATCCATATAATACCTTACTCTATTACAATTTAGAATATGTTTTTTAAATTGACAATCTAAAATTCATCTCAAGAATGGGCTTGGTTATTACTTATAAGAAGATACAATAACTATGAAAAGAAAAAAAGAATCTTGATACTCCTTAATGATTTCCTTCCCTCCATACAGAATGCATAATAGTATAAAAATCAGTACCACAAATATATCTTTTCAGCCCAGCAACCAGCAACTTCACTTTTTAATGATCTCACTTTTTCTTAGATGGTAAATAATGTATAAATAAATGAAATCACTGGATTTCATTTAGATTAACATTGCAATCAATGAATGGATGAATGTTTAATTATAGAACAGGTTATCATAAGAGCTGAATGATTTAGATTCATAGAAGAACTACATGAATTACAGAAAATATGTTAGGGTTTTGTTTTTGGAAAAAGTAGATATAGCAAATCAAGTAAAACTAAAATATATTATCTGAGTCTGTGACTTAATGACTGGGTGAAAATGGCTAAGGATGAATTTATCAAAGAGCTCAAGTCAAGGTGGCCTGTTTCAAGACACACATGCCTGCTATGGAAATACTTTTTATGGGAATTTTAATTTAATTTTATTTTTTCAGTGTTCCAAGATTCATTGTTTATGTACCACACCCATTGCTATGGAAATATTTTTAAACAATTGAAACTGCTGAGTAATTATTTTTCTTGGGAAGTATTTGCAGTGCTCACCTTAATAGTGATAACTACCTCTTCCTCTAGACACTCTTTTTTAAACTTCAGTTGATCATAATTAGTATAATGTCAATCCATATAGGAGAAACACAAACCTAATTCTTATTTCAAATAGTGACTCTTGATAGAAATAATTAAATCCACGTGTGTACTCCTTTCCTCATAAATACACTTTATGCTTTAAAATACCCAAGAGTTAACTAAAACATAATTCCTTCTTTCCTATATGATTTCTTTTTTAAGTTTGTTGCTAGATATCCCAGTTGTTGTCTCCTGAGATAGCATACCCACACCTAACCTCACTTCAGATAAGGGAGCAGATTGGGGAACCTGAGAATGAACACCTGATCTGCAATGGGCAAATCATTAGTTTTTCTTCTTGGAATTTGGAATGATGATAGAAGAGTGGATTAGCTAGATGTCAAGATTAGTATCAAGAGTATTCATAGAGTATTGGCACTATTTTTGGTTCCAATGATGGCTAAAACAATGAATGGTCAAGTAAAAATTATGATAAACAAAAATGAAACAACCTGCCTCAGAAGCTAGTCTTCAGAGAGAATAACTGAACAAATGTATATAGAGAGAAGATGTGAAAAGATTCATAGCCACACAAAGAAATGGAGAAACTGTAAACTTACACTTACATTGTGGTCAAATTGTATTTCTTGCAATTTCTTGCAATTAATCCCTTCATATTTTCCATATTATAATACATTCCTATTTTACTTAAACACATTTGAATGGGTATCTATGATTTTATAATAAAATTTTCTATGATTACAATCCTATATTAACAATGATAATCATACCTAAGTTTATTTCATTTTTGAACACTCCCAACAAATAGTACTCTGTTCTAGAGAGATAAGGGTATATGAACTTTTGACATTTTAAATTAGTAGCTCATTGATATTTTCCTTGTGGAGTGTGCAGGTACAGTAGAATTATTTCAGAGACAAAGAGTATTATAATGTTTAACTTTGTCTTTTGCAATATAATCATATTCATCTGTAATGCTGAGTTTTCAGTGTATGCAATTTAAGTAATATGGAAGATTATTTCTCTTTCACACGATTTTCCAGGTAGGCAAGTTATCAAGGGCAGCTCTACTTCCTATCTTTTTCCAGGGACTCAAGTTGGTAGTAACTTCTACTCTCCACAAAAACTGGTTTCCCACTCTGGGTCTAAGGTAGCAGTTACAGGAGTCTCAAGTTTACAGCCAGTGAAAAGGAATGAAGGATGAAATGAGTGACAAGCAGTTTCCTTTCATGGAAATAACTTGAAAGTTGCACACAACACATCTCCTTACATTCCTGTAACAAGGGTTTCTCCACATGGTCATACCTAACTCCATGAGAGGTCTTTTAGCTTTAGCCATGGAACTTGCTAGAAGTTGGGTGTGCAGGGTTCTATTACTAACAGGGAGAAAGAGATAACAATTGGTGAGAAATTAAAATCTCTGCCAAGAAATAATTTTCTCTTATAATCTTTTTGTATATATCTTTCCTGTATAGCAAAAATACTTAGAGGTTGGCAGGAACAATAATACCAGAGATTTTTATCAATGGCCAATTGAATATTTTTTCACCCATTTAAAGATTCTATTCAGGATATATGTATTAACAAGCATAAAACTTAGGTAAAATATGTTTTAATACAGTAAAATATGAAATGAATTTCATTAATTTTAAAGGGCAATCTATTTTATTACATAGTTATTTTAAATTATAACACTGTTGTAATTTTCTGTTTAAATAAGGAATGCAAGTTTTTAAATGAAAAATAAAACTAAACTAGTATTTTACAAACTAGAATGAGTTACTATTTTGCGGTAAAGTTCTAAGAAAAACTTTAATGTTACAGAGCATTAAACAGAAAAAATGTCTATACTTCTAAAATCACTATGGTTCCAAATTTTTAATCACTGATGAACAAAGACTTATGGCTTAGGAGAAATTGGAGAAAGTAAAAATGAGATGGTGTTTCTTGGATTAGAAAGGTATTGACCTTTCGATTCTCCATTTCATTTACACTGATTGCATCAGACAAGGAGAGTAAAGTCTACAAATTGTGGCTAATCTGAGAAAGATAGAAAAATCCTAGTGTAGAAGTTAGAAACTAATGAAAAATAAGTTTAAGGTTTTTTTTTTCTCAAAGCAATAGAAATCAGCTTTCTTTTCAAAGTGATAGAGAAACAAAGTGTGATAAAAAGGATTGAAATAGGAAAATAAGCCTGATCTATGTACCAGTAATCATATATCTTATTTTAGTCCAAGGGAAGGTTTTAGTTCAAAACTTCAGAGGTTTAAAAAAATAAAATTTTCCATTGTATTTTTGGCTCAATATCAAGCAAATTAGCTTCTCAAATCAGTGTAGTTACGTATGCTTATAGCTGGACCTGTTTGTGGAATCTTTATTTTAGCTATAAGAACATGGCTTTAGAATCCTGGATTCTCAAGCAGAACCAGCAATATAATTACATGATCTGGGGCAAGGCCTATTTCCCCATATCTATTTTTTAACCTCAAAATGATATATTAATGTGTTCTCTGACTTTCTCTCTGGGATGTTTACTGAAGAAGCTGCATTATACTGTGGGTAAGTTTTCCAGTGAAGATCGGAAAACCTTCATGATAAATGGGGAACATCTTTTAGGATCATCATTTATTTGAAGCTTTTGTGGGAGCGAAGACCATTCGTGATATATGAAAGCATACAAATAATGGAAGGTAAGATTTTGCATTAAGCATTAGGAAAGATTAAATATGTGGCTGTGCCTATTTTGGCAGGTTTTGTGCTTGACTTCTACACATCTTGTAACATTACTCAGTTCTTAATCATTTCTCTCCCTCAACCCCTTCTAGGCCCATTCAAAAACCTCTGGTGAATACTATACATTTCATGTGTAGACCAAAGCCATTATATACTATAATTCCATTGATTCTTCTTTTCGCCTTCTAAATCTTTCCCACTTCCATATCCCCCCCTGGGACTCAGTATTCAGACTTTCTTCTCGGTCCTCCTTCACACAGCTATTATGTACCACCATTTAGGTTCATGCCCACAACACAAATGCGACATTCTATTACATGAGACTTTATTCAGCCAAACTTACTTTGTCTAATATTCCTCAAACATGCTCCTATAGACAAGTGAAAGAATGTGTATCTTAGTTCATCGTACTATAGGTAAAATATCAACCTACTTTCACTGAGGGATGCATGCTCATATTCTCCCTCTGAATTTAAGGAGAGTGGTTACGAGAACAATTTCTGAAGCTGTACTGCATGGTTGCAAATCCTATCTCTGCCCTTTTAAGTTAAAAAAATTTTAGAAGCAGAGGACAGTGAACTCAAGTAGAACTCAGTTTTCATTCTGACTCTGATTCTCATTAGTTGCATGACTTGAAAAAACCCACTTGCTAACACTGATAGATTCTTTTTATAAAATTTTAGGGAAATACAAACTTAAAACACTTATAAGGATTGGTGATCACACACACAAAACACAAAATCAGTAAATAAATATTATCCATTACTGTTTCAGTATATACTGAGAATGAAAATAAGGGAAGAAGGTGTAAAAAAATTTTAAGTAACATTTAAAAACCAAAAAAAAAAAAATGCAAGGAGGTTTAAGAGTCAACATTCATTTACCAAATGTCTTTTGTTTGCCTATCATGGCCAAGGCAGAGAGCTAAGCATTAGACAGTGAACAATATCAGACATTGCCCTTTTTTTTTCTTTTTTAATATTTCATTTATTTATTTGAGAGAGAGGGAGAGAGCGGGCACAAGCCAGGGTGGGGGGAAGGGGCTGAGGGAGAGGAACACACAGACTCCCCACTGAGCAGGGGGCCTGGGACCATGATCCGAGCTGAAGGCAGATGTTAACTGACTGAACCACCCAGGCACCCCTGCCTTTTATTCTTGTTCAGCTCATTCTGTGTGTTCTCTGGAGCACTCTTAAAAAAAAAAAAAAAAAAAAAAGGTAAAATAAAAAGGGTGACCTTTCATTACTTACAGAAGCCATCTGGAAAAGAGATAAAAGAAGATAGTACAGTCCTATTAATATGGATTCTACATAAACTTATTAAACAAATCATTACAACTCTATAGTAGCTTAATTAAAAAAATAGTAAGTGGCACTTTTGTGGTCAATCATAATATACTGATGAGTTTATTGGCATATGTACTTTTGAAAATAAGTCAGAAGAGTATTTCAACATGAAGAAAATGAGTACATCTCATCACAAAAGCAACAAACTAATGCCCAATTTGCATATTTGAGGGCGTAGGATCAATGTTAAAAAAGGGAAAATCAGCTGTCAACAAAGGAGACATGAGATGCTAACAAATCTGTGACTGTGTTCTTCCTAAACTCCTATGTTGTATTTCTGAATCAATATTGGCTGACTTTCAGAAAGAGTATTAACACAAGCCATATGAGGATTGTGTTCCTAAATTGGAATATTTCAGACACGTGTACTAAAACCTTTCAAATATTTTACCATTTTTTTAAATTCAACATTCAGAGCTGAAATAGCAGTTTCAAGAAAACATTTTAGGAGCACTTGAGTGTGAAAAATACTTCACAAGTTGAGAATAGATGGAAATCTTGTGTTTTTTTGTGTGCTAAGAGAGCAGACACGTATTCTGACACTGAGGTAACTATGCTATTAGCCAAGGGTACCTTTGCTTTTCAAATTCAATACCTAAGACCTTAATTAACACCTTCCTAATTAAATGACTTCCATGTCAATAGAGATTTAGTAAAGCCTGAGGATCACATTTGAAATTATGTGTTTTTTCTCTTCAATTTCGTATCTGAACATATTTTCAAGCATTTGTATTTTAACCAATTTGGAATAACATAACACTGGAAATCCCTATTAATCTTAGCATCCTGAAATTATGTCTATTATAATTATGTAATAACATAAATATATATTTATAAGTTTATAAATAATATAAGATGTAAAATGACTTCAAAGTATAATCCCATTTACCAATTTTAAGTCATGGAAAGTGAGGAACAAAAAGCTAGAACACTTTATCTTCTATATTCTTGCTTTGACAATTCGTGAACAGAAGTAGGGACCAGGATTATCTGGGCATAAAAGTCAATAAATTGGAAAAGATTAGAAGGGATCTGTGTGAAACAAAGAGATAAAAGTTCGAATTAATACAATACAGTACATGGGACTCTTCTTCGTACCACTCTTGTATTGCAATCCTATGCTGAAATCCATGAGGATTAAAAGGAATGCCTCCGTGAAATGGAGGAATGCCATGTGAAAAGGAATGCCACAGGAAAAAGTGATGTCATTTTCAACAGTTTCTATGTTAAAGGAGAAAATAGTGACGGAATTGAAGAGGGAATGAAAGGAGCTTGGGAGATTCCAGTAGCACTTTCAAGCTTCAAACTTGAAGATACAGAAAATAAATGAATGGAAGAAATAGAAAATGAAAGTTAAAAGCAGAAATAAAGTGCTAAGAAAATTGGATAACTATAAGATTGACAAACCTAACATTTAGTTCTTCAAAATATATTATATTGATAAGGTGCTGACTAATCAAAAGAGGAAACAAAGTTTCCGAGTTTAGAAATGAAAGCAAGTACAACTAGAATGGGAGCAATTAAAAAATATGAGAATGTTATGAACAATGCATACTTTTATAGAAAAATGTTGCTGAAAAATCATTAATTTTAAAAGAATTCTAATACTGAAGCCAACAAAGAAAATTAAAATACAGCGAAATACTTTAACTCAAAGAGCACCATGCTCAAGATTTTCATGAACAAAAGAATCACACAATATCACTGTAAACAGTGGTTTACAAAATCACTTTAAACAGTGGTTACCCAGGTTTGTAGATTGCTATAACTGCAATTGTTTATAAATTATTCATTACTTTAAAAATCAGCAATAAAACATTAAAAATAAGTTTTTCCATGGAAAAGCTCAGAAGTTAGTTATAGATTAATAAAAGATCACATTTATTCATATAGCCTAAGCAGAATATAAATATAGCAAATATGAGATAACACGGTTATATTATATATGCAAAGTTAAATATTTGTATAAGAGATTAAATCAAATTCAGTTTGTATTGATTCATAAATTCTGTCTCTACATAGTCGTAAAAATTCATTTCAGAAAAGGAACAACTGAATAACAAGGGTTTTAATAAGAATCTCTCATTGGCAAATCAGGTATATCTGAGAAAGTGTTTCACAAAAACAGACTTTTAGGATATTATGTTTAAAACACAAAACTTTCATTAAGTTTCAAGACAGATAAGCACTTAAGGAAGCTCCTCTCCTCTTGTCTGTTTGAATCATCATTCACTAGGATAATTATTATTAGGAAATGTGCCTGATTCATTTTCTTCACATGCTAACTATACATGACATGACATATCACAGCAATTACTGTCAAGAGAATCACTATTAAAAGAATCATTTTCTCTTCAAGTGTTTTCAGTTAAAACAAAAAGGATACAAGTAGTCTTTTTGTGCCTGTTATGGAGTGAACTCACCCTGGATATCCTCACAGTTCCCTCATTTCTCTCTTGTCTCACTGATCAGATAACACTTTCTTATAAAAGATTGTATCACCTATGTGACACTGTATTTTTGTTCACAATTTATTCACACTCCCAGGAGGAGACTTGACTTTAGTTTTGGCCATGCAACTTGTTTTGTCCAACAACATGTGAAGATAAGTGGCACGTGTTCTTCCAAGCAGAAGCTTTGAGAATCTTTACATTGTTGCTCACGTCTCATTTCCCACTGCCCACAAGCCTGTGACAGTCTGCAGAGAAGCTGCTTTTAATCCGAGCCTTCGAGGTAAAACAACAGGCCCTGTGACTGATAGGGAGTTTCGGCCACGATCATTTATTATAGTAAACCTCTGAGATGTGGGGTGTGGTTGTTAGCACAGTATAACCAGCTTATTCCCAGGGACAGTGTACCTCATATAAGCAGCAGATGTACTTCCTCTGACTTGCATCACTTCTTTTCTCACAGCAGTTTTGTTTTGTTTTGTTTTTTGCCCTTTAACATAGATATCTATCTTTATTTATTGTCTGTTTCTATACATAAAAATATAAGCTCCATGAGGGCAGAGACTTTAGTATTTTCATTGCTCAATGCCCAGTGCCTAGTTTAGTGACTGTGGTAATTATTAGCCAGAGTGCATGAGAGGAAGAAGGGTATTTCAACCTAAGGTGGCAATCGCTCCAAAATGCCAAAGGAGAGATAAAAGCTCCTGAACTCTGTCATTTTAATTTTTTTCCCCATAAGAAAAGAGAAAATGGATCAAAGTGGGAAGGGAAGGAAATTAAAGGACTGGTATTATAGTTACCTATGAAGTCCAGACAAATGAAGCAAGAGAAACAACATAGCAATTTGAACAGGGTTAAGTTCAATATATAGAAGTATTAACAACAGAGGAGTGGAGTAATAGAGAATAGGCTAGTAAGAGATACAGAGAACTAACAAATGTAGGAATAGCAAATGGAAGGAGCAGACACAAATAACAAGGGAAGGAAAAAGAATATATATATATATATATATATATATAGCACTAGGGCTGGGATAAGACCCAATTCCTTCCTCCACACCTCCATTTTCCATCCAGAGCTGAGACACAGACTTTACTGGAGGGCATGGTTCTGAAACATTGCATGTCACAGAAATTACTATGGTGTAATTCCTGTGGAACTTGCTGGAAATGTGTCCTCTATAGTGCTGGGAAGATTTGGCAGGGTCCTACTGAGGCACTCCACTGCAAAACCACTTAAGGAAGTATGCCACAGAAAATGCTGGTCATTATGAACTACAGGATTGGGTGATAAAGAAGCCACATATGCTAGCACACCAAAATAAGGAAGAGCAAACCCATTCCTCTTATAAGGTCTATCCAACATCTTCTGCTGGAAAAGCTTACAACATGCCAACAGGCAAAAGAAAATAATTTAAAGATCCCAGATACATTTTTAAAGAGAAGGTAATGCACGCTGACTTTGGAATTGAGAGGCAATAAACTGATAACTGACATGCCAGGTAAGACACATCGGTCATTACTCCAAGAGCACAGAAAGGGAGGTGAACTACCTTTGTGAGATGTAAAGCCATTAGCAGAGTAGATTTGACAGAATTTGAATACAGATTGGATGTGGGATGGAAGACAGAGGAGGAGTCAAGAACCCTCAGATTCTACCGTGGATGACTGATTCCCTGAAATATGAAATCCAAGAAGAAAAGATCCTTGGGAAGATTAATGGAATTAGTAAGCAAAGTTGTAGACACATGGAATTAAAGATACATATTAAATATCTAGATGGCTGTGTCCTTAGATATCTGAATACAAGGGTCTGGATCTCAGGAGAGGGATACAAACTGGGATATGGGGTTTATACTTTCCATATAAAATAATTATTAAATATTTGATATAAATACCAGCAGAGAGTTGCTAAGTAATATAATAGAAATTGGATTGTATCCACCAAGAATGAAAAGAGGGAAAAGAGAAGGCTGCTAAAGACAGGTATCCCAGAAAAAAACTAGTATTTAATGGTATGCTTTTGTTCCCTTGGCTTCCATCAGGACATTCAATACCAAGTATTCCTTTCACAATGTCAGGTTTTATGCAGCACATGGAGGGTTTATCTCCACTGGAACACTCCATTTAAGATGTTTTTCCTGAATGATGTCAAACTATAACATGTGTGCCTCCTGCACTAAAATCCAGTAATTATTCACATTATTGATGACAAATTTTTTTTAACAATTTCTCATACTATGACTGAATGATACGAGCTATCAGGAGCAACATCATCCTAATAAATCAAGAGTGACATCTGTATGGTGATTTCTAGCCCTGGGTGGAATCAACTAGCTTTCCCAGGGTGAGTTTTCTTGCGGAACCATTCCTCGATGAGTTAGAAAATCCTCTTTGGAAGTCAGAGGGCTGCCACTGGAAGGTCTATGGGTAAGAAAGCCATAGGCCTCCCCTTGATGATTTGGGCTTTTTCCATATTACTAGCATTAGAGTCAATCCTGTCAGCAATTTAAAAAGCAAAAACTATCCAGTAAAGAAGAACAAGAAGAGGGAAAGGAGAAAAGACAAACGAAAATTAGAATAAGGAAAAAAATCAGATAAAATTAAAACTTTGGAGTAAAAATAAGAAAAATATTGTTTATCTACAGTTTTAAATGGGTAAACATAACTAGAAAATAAAATATAAAAATCTAAGTTAAAAGTTAAAACAATAAGATTTAAAATAAGGATCATTATAATAGAGATGTATATTTAAACTGAAAGAAATGAATATTCTTAAAACCTTCAGAGAAAATATTAATATGAACCCATGACGTTAATAACCAAATAAGTATAAAGCATAAAACTATATTTCTTTAAAGTTCAGAAAATACAAGTGGACAATCCAAAGTGAGTTTATAAAGTATATATGAATTATATTTGAATGACAGGTGACAGGGCAGAAGTGAAGAAATCAAACATAAGCAGGGCAGGGATTTAGATTCTTATTAATATCCTCTATGTATCTGATTTCTGTTGAACAGTCCACGACCTTGGACTGACCTGGCCTAATTGCCCCAAAGAATGGCTTGCCATCAGTACATGATCTTTTTTCACTCTAGCCATCAGTTCGTCAGAGAAAAGTGAAGACCCCCATGACCTACTAAAACCCATACATTAAATGATTTCAATATTCTCAGAAACCCCAGCAGTCTCAGAAAATCAGAGAAACAGATTTACTCATGCACACCATAAATCATTGGTGTATACTAAATACAATTACAAAATTATATTGTGGGAAAGAAAAAACATAATGATCAAAAAATTTTTAAAAACTTGACAAATAGTCCTGATATAGCTGATGGTGGAAAATTCCTATTTGTATCCTATATATTTATCTCAGATGACTCGAAGAATAATTGCTCTATGAAAATTATAGGTAGAGAAGTTTAAGCAATGACTTATGCAAAATTTCAATCTTTGGTTCATTCTTCTGCCATGATTTAATAAATTATAGAAGCATTTGTAATGTATAATGAAAAATAAAGTTGTAGGTTTGAATCTTAAGTCTGTTCCTTACTCTCTGAGTTTTTCCCCTGATATCTCACATTCCTCAGGCTTTTCATGTGTGCAACTTATAGGGCTATTTTCAAGACTAAAAATAATCCATACAAAACATCTGGCACAATGCATCTCGCAGAGTAAAGAGGACCTCTCATTTTTGTTGTTATACTTATAGCTACTGAGTTTGCACTGTTCTGGAATTAGCACTAATCTTCAATCATAAACTAACTGATTACCAGCAAGGTTTTGAGAGGCCTCGAGCAAGCCCAATTAACTCCATTTATTGGTGTCAAAAAATGAGCGCTGTTACTCTTTTCAAAAATTTTAGTGATTTTCCCTTCAGATTATGTTGCAGTCATTGTACAATAAAATACATATCTGATAATTGCAGTTAAAATAACTTCCATGTTAATTCATTTATCCAAGTGTCTTTCATATTAGTGTATTCTTATTTGGCAACTAGTGTTGTCAGGATTAATTGGTCTGATGACCATTCATATAAATATAAAAGGACATGGTAAGTCAGACATGACATGGTCACGGCACATGTAGAATTTTAGTTATTTACCACAATAGGATTTGCCTCTAAGGTAAGAAAAGTTGTTTTAAGTATTATTGATTTTTACTTGGAAAATGTGTCCTATTGATTTTCCCATCTAGACCTTTAACTATGGCTTTTAATACACTATTCTTGTCTATAATGACAACCAATAGAAAATCAAGAACAGAAATGGGATGGCCACAGGTGGGTAAAATCAGGCTTTAAGAAAAGGATATATGACACCCCACCACCACCACCACCCCTGCCCCTTCACAAAGTGCCACTCACTTCTGAAACAGAAAACAACTTTCTTAGCTTTTTGAGTGAAACCATGTGGCAAGTTTAAAAAGTAAAGAACCAAATTTACTGTTTCAAAGCTTCTTTGCTTTTGGGCAAAGAAGTTCTGTGCTTCTACCAAAAATGAAGTCCAAATTATGTGGAGGGCTTGATTATTTGAGTTTCTGTATTTCTTTTAATCTGGCTTTGTTTTTCACAGCTGTCATTAGATGGTTCTATTTTATTACCTTTTGGGACTTGGCATTCAAGCATTTGAAAATGTATTTATTCAGGGAAAGAAACAAACAGCAACAAAACTGCTGGAAATCTGGAGAACACTGTTTCTCATTTGGTACCGCACAGTCAATATTCTTTGTTCTTCAAAGAACCTCCTTCTGCACAGCTATCCAGGAGTAGCCGCTCTGGATAATGCTTTTATTTTCCTTTTTATTTCCACCTCCCTGCATCTTTTCTACTTCTCTCCCTTCTCTCTCTCTCTCCCTTTATTTTCTTCTTCTCCCATTTGCTTTTTTTCCTTCCTCTTTTTTTGCATTTTATCTCTCTTGTTTCATTTAAATTTGAAAGTGCAAAAGAAATAATATAACTTAAAATTCCAATACTTGTGCAAAAAAATTGTGCAATTTGATCAGGATACAGACTTTATTATTTTATTTGTGCCAGATTTTGAGCAGAATAGAATGAAATTGCAAAGAAGACAATTCTGTTGCCATGCTAATAGATGGCAGCAGTTTATGGTTTTAGTTCCTGTGCCATGGGGCAATCACTCCTCAGGCATGTCCACTTAAATTCTCTGGGAAACTTGCAGACTTATTTAGAATTTTGTAGTTAAGAGTGCTCCATTGATGTTTTTCTCTGGCTCTGTAGAGCAATTTCATTTCCAGACATTAATTACTGCCCCAAAGAAGAAAAGATTAAAAGAACAACCGCAACAACAACAAAAAAGCCATCTAATAACCGGACAACTTATTAAGCTATATATCATTAGATTATAATTCAAAATATTAAAAAGTTTTAATTATATGAAGGATCCCATAAAATAAATTCCTACAGAAAAAAATTCTAACCTTCTGCTAGGACATTTTAATTAACTAAATAAAAACATCCATAATAAATTTTTGGATAAAATCAGACACTACTCATATATTGTTGGCCATTTAATTAGTTGTGTTCTAATATCTTATCAGGTTTATTATATCCTTTTTGTATATTAGTGGCCCTCATTTTATGCTTGATGATCATTGAGACAATATAAATTTCCTATGGTCACATAGAATTATCTATAGTCTAGCTCCCTTGTTCTGTCCACTCCATGTCACAATTCAATTTTTTTTAATTAGATAAACTGC
Organism: Ailurus styani; assembly: GCA_002007465.1. NCBI lineage: Eukaryota > Metazoa > Chordata > Mammalia > Carnivora > Ailuridae > Ailurus > Ailurus styani. The sequence continues at coordinate 2,976,900 of LNAC01000144.1, read as the reverse complement.
TTTTAAGAAGATGGCACATGGAATCGGTTTATTTTAATTAAGAGTCAAGTAGCTACACTGGACAATGGGATCGGCCCCCAGTACTAGTAGCAGTACCTATGGAATACACTAGTCCGCGGGAGTCCAGCCTCACGTGAGATGACAAAACTATAATGGATTTAAGAGACAGTTCTCAGCTGCTTTACAGTTTTCTCTAACTCTGGGGAAACAGTGAGACAACTTGAAATTATGTTGGAAATTTTATAGCAGCGTGATTTTTCTATTCAGAACCATGATGGGGAAAGCATAAGAATATTAAAAAAAAAAAAAAAAAAGGATGTTCAAGAAAGGGATCCTTTTCAGGGCACCTGGATGGCTCAGTTGGTTGAGCATCTGACTTGGTCCGATCTTGGGGTCCTAGGATAAAGACCCATGTAGGGCTCCCCACTTAATGGGGAATCTGTTTCTCCCTCTGCCCCTCCCCCTGCTCATGCTCACTCTTGATCTCTCTCTCTCTCAAATAAATAAATAAAATCAGGGAGGGAGGGAGGGAGAGAGGGAGGGAAGGAAGGAAGGAAAGAAGGAAGGAAGGAAGGAAGGAAGGAAGGAAGGAAGGAAGGACTGCTGTAC
>LNAC01000144.1:2959851-2976191 GCA_002007465.1 Ailurus styani | reverse complement strand
AAAAAAAGAAAAAAAAGGAAGGAAGGAAGGAAGGAAGGAAGGAAGGGAGAGAGGGTGGGTGGGTAAGGGAAAGGAGGGGAGGGGAGAGGAGAGAGGGAGTGGAGGGAGAGAGGGGGGATAGAAGGGTGGGAGGGAGGGGTCATTTTCTCCTGGTTGATTATATTGCCTAAGGTTGAATTTATTTGTGTTTGCATCTTTATTTAAAGACAAAATATTAGAAGTAGTTCCAAAAAACAAATAAAATAACAAAGCATTAATTCTGTATGTCTCTGGTTATTTCCTTTAGTCTTCTGCAGTCTTCCAGTTCAAGGAAACAAGTACATTTTTAAAGACATGTTGTACAAAGTTGCCTTCTTTTTTAACTTGACCGATGAAACTGGAAAAGTGACAGTCAAAACTGCAGCTCCTCAGACAAGCTGAAGGCAATTTTAGATTCAAGCATTAAGAAAAAAAGAAGAAAAAAAACAGACTTTCTTTCCCACACTTGTGCTTCTGTTTTTGCTGATGATGCCACAAAGATGCTGCACATCAGAGAAGGTCTCTGAAGCAGACTCAGATCATACCTCCGATTTTTTTTTTTTAAAGATTTTATTTATTTATTTGACAGAGAGAGAGATTACAAGTAGGCAAGGAGGCAGGCAGAGAGACAGGGAGAGGAGGAAGCAGGCTCCCTGCTGAGCAGAGAGCCCGATGCGGGCCTCGATCCCAGGACGCTGAGATCATGACCTGAGCCGAAAGCAGAGGCTTTAACCCACTGAGCCACCCAGGCGCCCGATTTTTAGCTATTCTTTTGAAGACCTGTACTCTGACACCATTAGTCTAATTCTTTTTTACAGCTCTGAGATTAGCATTGCCATTTAAATTAAAATAACACACTTAAGTATGATATAATAGTATTCATTCTCAAAAACCTCATAACTAAGAATGGACCTTTGTTAAATCCTGCTTGAAAGCAAGCAGGTAATCCATTCGCCCTGAAATATTGATGTGTCATGTCTTACAGAAGCATTCTATTTTTCCACACTACTTTTTCCTTACCATCTTCTGGTGTTGTATTCCTTGCTATTTTTCTAAAGCAAAACTGCAGAAATGGAGGATCTAAGTTTGCTGAGAATCAGTAGTTTGTTAACCTTCATTTTCCACAGACAACTTCTCTGACATGATTCACAAACAAAATTATTATTTTATGAAAAGCAACAAGAATCATAACAAGGAACCCCTTTGTTTCTCCACAAGTGTTTTGGTAATTAGAAACATGGAGACAGCACTCTGCTCTAAGACCGCCAAGCGAACAGTTTCAAGAATTTTCTCTGAGCTCGCAGGAGTTTAGCAAACTGACCACTCTTTCCTACACACTTTGAATCAGATGTCCCTAAACAATGAAACAGCAGCTTTCCCCCCAAACTGACATTTGATGAGTATTTATCAATCTAATAAACATTACCCAGATCATGTGAGTTAAAAAAAACCAAAAAAAAACAGCTCTTAAAAATATGTTATCTGGGGCGCCTGGGTGGTTCAGTGGGTTAAAGCCTCTGCTTTCGGCTCGGGTCATGATCTCAGGGTCCTGGGATCGAGGCCCGCATCGGGCTCCCCGCTCTGCGGGAAGCCTGCTTCCCCCCACCCTCTGCCTGCCTCTCTGCCTCCTGTGATCTCTCTCCCTCTGTCAAATAAGTAAATAAAAAAAATATATATATATATATATATATATATATATATATATATATATATGTTATCTGCAACTTAGGATTACTGGGGAGGTGGGAGGGTAGGGATAGGGTGGCTGGGTTATGGACATTGGGGAGGGTTTGTGCTCTAGCGAGTGCTGTGAAAGGTGTAAGCCTGGGTGCCTGAGTGGCTCAGTGGGTTAAAGCCTCTGCCTTCGGCTCAGGTCATGATCTCAGGGTCCTGGGATCGAGGCCCGCATGGGGCTCCCTGCTCAGNAATATGTAAAAAAAAATATGTTCTCTCCGTTCAAACTCACTCTTACAGAGCTAAAGCCCAACAAAACTTCTGCCAGACCCAGGTGTCAGCAGGATCAACAGCAGCCTATAATGAATGACTGGCTGGCTACCCAGGGGTAAAAAGATATGTGATGCATGCATTTAGGAAACATTGTGATCATGGAACATATTGAAATTGCTCTATGCTCCTGCTTCATGTCTATTTATTATATTTTATCAAATATACTTCCATAGTACAAAAGAAATCAAGTCACTGAAGTATAGTCTATAAAATGCACACAGTGGAAATTGTGTTGCAAATATAAAGTAAAATTTTAAGAGGAAAAGGAGTGTATGAATTAAGTAAAATCAGGAGGAAGAGNTATTTAAAAAAGAATATGTTCTCTCCGTTCAAACTCACTCTTACAGAGCTAAAGCCCAACAAAACTTCTGCCAGACCCAGGTGTCAGCAGGATCAACAGCAGCCTATAATGAATGACTGGCTGGCTACCCAGGGGTAAAAAGATATGTGATGCATGCATTTAGGAAACATTGTGATCATGGAACATATTGAAATTGCTCTATGCTCCTGCTTCATGTCTATTTATTATATTTTATCAAATATACTTCCATAGTACAAAAGAAATCAAGTCACTGAAGTATAGTCTATAAAATGCACACAGTGGAAATTGTGTTGCAAATATAAAGTAAAATTTTAAGAGGAAAAGGAGTGTATGAATTAAGTAAAATCAGGAGGAAGAGCTAAGAGCAGAGTCACCGTGAAACCACAGGAGAGGCTTGTACCAGGAGAACAGGATATTAGAATGCACCTGTCGTATAGCAGAGGAATGTTAGATTTGGTAGAATCAACACAGTAACCAAGGGAAAATCCAGGTCAATGTGTAAACCTCGAGTTTTAATTTTGATCCAGAGGGACAAATGGTCAGAGATACAAAGACCTAGATTGAAAAATCTACAAATCAATAGAATTCATACACATATTTTCTGAATAAGCAGTAAATTGCATCACAGCTTAATCCAGGAAAAGAAGATTTCAATGTCTAAAGTGGTAGATGTCTTCCATAATGATTTAGATAATAAATATTTTAGACTTTGCAGCCCATGTAGTGTTTGCTATTACTACTCAAATCTATGCAGTGAGGATGCAATCACAGACAATATATAAATAAATGAATGGGGCTATGTTCCAGTAAAACTTTATTTATATACTCTAAAATTTGAGTTTTCACATGATACAAAATATTCTTTTTATTACTTTCCAGCCATTTAAAACCATATAAAAATACTTCTTAGTTATCAGGACACACACAAATAGGTGCTGTCTAGTTTTGACCTGTGTGTTGTCATTTACTGGCACATGATCTAGAGAAATAAGGCCTTTGTAATAAGCAAGCATGGTTGATGCTATGAACTTGTAAAATCTGAGTTGTTTTATCAGGAGTTTTCTAGTCTGAAATTTGTTTTCAAGAATCAATAGCATCAGCAACTTGCAGTATTCTAATTCAGTTTTTCTGACATGAAAGCCTATGGCTTAATTCAGTGACAAATACAATTTTGAACTTAAATAGATTTGGAAGATCATGCCTAGGACTATTTCTATTTGTATTGTACTCCAACTACTATAAAGTCATCTTAGAGACTTGACAGATATTTTAAAATAATTAGCCATATTTTTTCTATGAAATACAAATAGATCTGAAAACATCTAAATATATGGCAAAATGTGTACCTTATCATAGGATAGGTAGCAGAGTTTCAGGCTTTGGTGCTAAAATGAAAATAGCATATCTAATTTTAAAAAGGACATTTACATTTTCAAGGTTGTATGTACAGTGGTTAAGGGGATGGTCTATAGAAACAGACTGCCTGGACACAATCAGAGTTGGGTCACTTCTTTCTTACTGTATGACTTTGGTCAGGTTACCTAAACTCTGTTCCTCAGTTTATTCATCTACAAAATGGAGATATTCCACAGAGTTCTTCTGAGATAACCTATGTAAAGTACTTTGACTAGGGACTGACACAAAGCACATTTTATAAAGTTGTTTGATTCACTATCATTATCAGAAAGCACACCCTCATGTATAATTTCCTCATTGTCAGAAAATCCCTTTAAGGAGCCTGGGTAGCTCAGTTGGTTAAGCATCTGCGTTTGGCTCAGGTCACAATCCCAGAGTCCTGGGATGGAGTCCAGCATCCATCTTGCTCCCTGCTCAGTGTGGAGCCTGGTTCTCCCTCTCCCTCTGCCCCTCCCCCTGCTCACTGTATACTCTCTCTCTCTCAAATAAATAAATAAAATCTTAAAAAAATAGGAAACTCCTTTTAAGTAAGCAAAATAATACACACATACACACACACATACATGCACATGCACAATTTTTGTTAGCAAGATAATTAGGCGATCCAGACAAATGTCCTTTATGTGAACTTTAACGCATGTTTTGGTCAACTTTCAATATAACAGTAATTTCCTACTCATATTCTTCATTTCGATCTGAAAAACAGAGCTTATTTTATAATATAAAAGAATATTTACTCTTTAGAGGGTATAAGAGATGAAAGCATATCTTACACTAAATATATACTTAAATAGTTACTTCAATATATGGATTTGAGCAAAAAGAACATTATCAATTAGTTACCTTGATTATACTGAAAATTTTGCCTGAAAGGATTAGGGTAATTTTATTTCATTGACAGGTTACTCTTACTATTAGTTATATGCCTCTGTATTCTAATTGAATACTACATGTGCATTTCTAATTTTAGTATAGTATTTGTATTCACTTGACATGGAAATTCAATGAGAGGTTAAGAATAAAAACAACTGCTCCCAAGTTCCATACTTATGAATTAGTCTTATGGTAAGGTATTTTGAAAATCTGACTGTAGAATCAAATTAAAATATTTATAAATGTTAACTGACAGCATTGCCACTAAAGTATAAAACATTGTCACCTTGTCTTTCTGACCTTTGTAAAAATAAATTCTAAAATGAATGTTTATAAGTTTAACATCAAACAAAACCCAATTTTTGAGGTACAAACAAAAAAACAACCACAAAAACAAAGTGCAGCAAAAAGTCCAGATAGACTGTCTATAAGATGCAAAAATATAAATATAAAACACACATTCTTTTCTCTAGCTTCTTTATATCCTTTTTAGGATGGAACCTATATAAATATTTACACAAGGCACATTTAACCCCATTTTGTCTTCATTATAACCTATTAGGTGTTTGTTACTTTTCCTGTTCTTAAGTGAGAGCACTTAAGGGAATTTAAAAGAAAGCCTATCCCATGTCTTCAAGATTGTGCTGCAAATACAGGCCACTGTAAGAATCTGAATGCGGGTGTTTGAATACGAATCCAAGGAATCCAAGTTGCTTTCCCTACACAAAAGATGACCAGCAGTCAATTACTGTGGCACAATCTGATGATGCTATTTTTGTCTGGCACCACTGGGGAATACACCTACTGAATTTTCCAAAAGTGGAAATTACCTTTTAGGTCCTGAGGAAACATTTATTTTAAACATTTTTTAATAGAAATCTTCTTGAAGACTATTAACACTTCCCTGTCTTCTTAAAAATAGTTCACTAAAGGGAATTTACTTTTATCTTGATGAGTCACAGCCTCCATCTTGAAAATCCATTACCATACCCTGTGGTAATGCTGTGCTTGTCAAGCTCTCAGCTGTCATGGTCAGCCATCGTTCTGCTTGCATCTAACAGCCTTCTGCTCTGATTCCTCTCAGTGATTCTGGGTCAGGGAACCAGATGACCAAGGCTTTTAAAGTTTATATGTAAAGATTCTCAGTTTTCTCAACTGCAAAATGAGATTGCTATACCAGACCAGTGGTTCTCAACCCAGGCTGCATATTTTAATCACTTGAGGACTTTGTTTTTTTTACAAATATCAGTGCTCAGGTTCCACTCTGGGAGATTCTGGTTTAATTGTCCTAAAATGGAGGTTCATCGCTGGTAATTTTTTAAAAAAATATTTTATTTATTTACCTGAGAGAGAAAGAGAATGCACACGCACATGACACAGGGGTAGGGCACAGGCAGGGAGGGAGAAGGACAAGCTGACTCCATGATGAATGTGGATCTCCATATGAGATCACGACCCTGAGATCATTACCTGAGTTGGTTCCTTACCCTATTGAGCCACCCAAGTGCCCCCATCATTGGTATTTTTTAAATGACTCAAAAGTATTTTGTTTTTCAGCCAGAATTGTGAAATATAGTATTCAATGATCTCTAAAGTATCTTTAAACCTGAAACACATTGTTGTCACTGTAGAAGAATCAGTAAATCTCTAAATGAAGGGTATGCACTGCACTCTAATTCAGTTTCCAACTTGGCAGTGTTTCTTCATCATCTTATGTACATGCCTCCTTATGTCATCATCTGAAGCTGGTACACAGTTCTGCATAGTTGGGCAAACGGTTCCTCCTTGCCATCAAAACTACTCAATATTTCTTCTCTATTTCCCCCCAAATTTCCTCTGTTAAATACTTAGAATAGGTTGCAAAAACCTAAATAATGAATGTAGCAATGTAACATTTTCAAAGTGTCCCATATATACATATTTATATTTTCAATATTGCAACAGATTACTTGACTGTATCTTTCTTTGCTTCCTTCAACATTTTTTTTTTTGCTGTACTTTATATTTATAGAGATTTATAAAATTCTATTTCAGTGGCATTCATATGTGAAGATGAAAAACTATTGCTGTATTTTATATTTATAGAGATTTATAAAATTCTATTTCAGTGGCATTCATATGTGAAGATGAAAAACTAACAAGTGAGCAGACAACTGTAATCAATGTGATAGAGATATTGTAGATCCCTAGTACAGTGCAAATTGGGGCACAGCTAAACCACCTGGAGGAGGGAGCTATATAAGACTTTCTACAGGAAGCAAGCAAAAGAAGCAAAAGTTGAGTATAATCTTTTTTTTTTAAGATTTTATTTATTTTTCTGACACAGAGAGAGAGAGATCATAAGTAGGCAGAGAGAGAGGAGGAAGCAGGCTTCCTGCTGAGCAGGGAGCCTGATCCCAGGACCCTGAGATCATGACCTGAGCAGAAGGCAGAGGCTTTAACCCACTGAGCCACCCAGGCACCCCCCGCCCCTTTTTTTTAGTTGAGTATAATCTTGAAAAACTCACCTAGATGAAGAAGGAAAGGGTCAGAGAAAAGATATTCCTGATCAGAAGGAAAGTATGTAAAGTTAAAAAGATGTAACCAAGTAGAATATTTGGGGGAATTTACAGTATGCAGTTCAATTTGAGGGTTGGATAGGAAAAAATGGAGTAAAGGATAGAGACATGAGTCTGAAATAATCAGCTTGCACCTAGTTAAAGAGGAACTTAAATGTCTTGTCAAAGACGTTACATTTTTACCAAAGAGACAATTGGAAGGCATTGAAATCCCAAACGATAGCTGTAGAGCTTTGTACACAATGGCTACTCAAAAATATACTCATTAGATTTATTCTTCTGTTTAGTTAAGGAATAAAGAATAAGGTCAAATCCTCCTAATTCCATGCCATCTGGAATAAGTTTTTAAAAATAATTGATAATATAAGCCTTTGGAATCATTGTGCCACTTCATGGAGATAATGAATATATTTTGTTTATAGAGAAGATATTAAAGACTGTAGAAAGTTTAATATATTTTTGTCAGGTAAAAGGGATAAAAGAATAATTCTTGAAGTATTTTTAATCTTCTATAAATATTACAGTACAACAATTTAATGGATTTCACGTAAATTAATTTTCATGGTTTTAAGTAGCTGATGTACAAGTTGGTCAATAGAAAAATAATGCTAAATGGGATAGGTACAATACCGATAGTTATTACTTATCCGTGTTAATTTATAATGCTTTAGAAAATAAATGGTTACAACTTTTCTTCATGCTTTAAAACATAAATGCTTTCTTTGTGCTTTAGAAAATAAGTGGTTAGAACTGTTAAGCAGAAGACTATTTGTCCTCTTTTCCCTAGTGGCTAGATATTTAAATTCTCCAGTGTTTATCTCTTGGAGCTTTTTCTTCTGTCTTTACACCCCTTTCTCCCAAAACAGCATCCTGTCCCAGGATTTACATCCTGAATGTACACAGATGACTCTTAAATTCATACCACCAGTCCTGAGCTCATCCTGAGTTCTAGATTTGCTTATACTGCAGTCAGCCTGATTCTCCCAATAGATATCTCTGATGACAATCTCAAATATCCCTTGGTTTCCACTCCCACACAAAAGGGAGAACAAAGCAAAACAAACAAACAACCTATTTCTCCATTTAGTTTACCCATTTCAGTAAACGGCACTACCAACCTCACAAATGTTTGACCAAAAGCATAAGACTCATGCTTTATTCCTCAGCTTGCCTTACCTCACAGCCCCTGCCCCCCACACACGATGGTTCAGTGGGCTTCTGGCTCATCACTTCTATCCACTGCCCAGCTCTGGTTGCATCATCCATCATCTGCCTAATTCAACAACCTCCAAGCCACCCCGTTTCCTCTTTTGGTGCCCTTAAAGCTTATCTAAGCACAGTAGCCACTCTGATCTTTATAACAAAAAACATGCCATGTTGTTTTTGTATTCAAAATTCTCCAATTACTTCCTATAGTATTTAGCATAAAATCTAAATACTCTGACCTACAAAGCCCAACTTTATGGCCTTTTCATAGTTCATAAAATATTCCAAATTATTCTCTCTCTAGGACCTTTGAGATTAATGTTCCTTTTGCATAGACTATCCTCACCTCATTCAGGGCTTTGATTATATGTCACTGATTCAGACAGAACTTCCTTCTTGCTATCTCTTCTTATACCCTGACTCTGAAGTTATTATTTTTGTTTTTTGCCTATTTTCCCTTGTAAACATAGTCTCCCCCCAAAAAGGCAGATAATTTGACCAAATGCTTAGTATGCTGAAGATTATTTGACATGCTGTAGGTGATGTATAGATACTGTTAGATGAATGATTACATGCAGGCACACAGCATTTGATGATTGTTAATCTATTTTTAATAATGTCTAGGTGGTTGGCCTATAGTATTTAAATTAACAATTGGAAATTTTATAATGTTGCATTTCACAAAGCCCTTTCACAGGTTATCTCATATGATAATCACAGTTTAAAGAGATTTAAATATCTTCATTTTACAAATGAGAAGCATGGGGCTTAGAGAGGTTAAAGAACTTTTCCTAGGACCCACATCTAATCAATTATTGGGATCAGAAAGGATACCAGCTCTGATGTACTTCTTGACTTTATACCACCTTCTCTCTGGCTGAGCTTCAGGATTAATGTGCAATTGTTTTGTGTTTAGTGCAATATGAAACATACATGGACTGTAATTCTTAGCCATATGGTTACATAGTTTCTTAGACAACACTGCATTTTTTAAAAAGCAAGCTCTTCACATAACTTATCCACTAAGTAAACAATGACTTAGAGACAAAATAACAATTAGCTTACCTAATTTTCTTGGTATAGAAGTTACATTCATAGCTAGGATGCACTGGAGGTAAATTAATAACCATGCACTTGAGCTAGAATGAGACTGATTATTACTGAAAGTGACTGGAAAATAATTATAATTTATGAATTTTAAGATTCTATATTATGTTTCTTTTCATTTCTTCTTTCTATTTCTATGAGTTTAGAACTGTTTAAAGCCAAGACTTCAGGAAGAAAGAAGAAAAGAAAGAAACCTTGTTTGTTACAGCTCTGTAAGCAGTTTTTCTGGTGTGTGATACATTATGCTCATGGGAATATTTGTGCATTCCACTTCCAAGGTGGTGTTAATTTATTTCAAAACCTCCTTAGCACACTTGTTTAAAAAATAAATTGTGAGAAAGGACCTATTCCTTATCAAGTAGAAAGTAGACACTACCTAGAAAGTCCTGTGATATATGTGGTTCTATATACTTACTGTATTATCCATGCAAAATTCTAGCATCACATCTTTTAGAACTTAGATTTCATTGTGAATTTGGCAGTAATAGCCTTTATAACAACCATATCTGGACTATCTACATTGCCGTTGATGTGATAAAAATATATCCTATATACAACAAAGGTGCAAATTATCAAGCTTGGTTTAAAAGAGGAAGGTCTCTTACGACAATTACTTTATAGGCTATGACATTTACAATCTTGGTGTAATGTGATATTTTCTTTCTGCGTAGTACGTTTACATTAAAAGCTTACATAAACTGTGCCCTGATAATTCTATTTTCTTTTAATTATAGATGATGGTATAAGATATTATCCAAATTCACTCACTTATTCATCAAACACTTTTATGTTTACTGAGTACAATGATAGTTACTGGGAGTAAAAAGTTAAATTGTAAATAATCAATGCTTTAATGAAATCTATAGCCTAGTAGGACAAACAAAGAACACAATAAATATCACATGGCTTTTCATCCACCTAATGACTGCTGAGAATACTGGTATATTCTGGTCTATTTAACAATTACTCGATTATCTTATAAATTAACACATTAGAATTCTCATATATAAAATTTTTATGAGGTTAACATGTACTCAAGCATGAAAGATTGATTCCCTCTTACTTTGGCAGAAAAAAAATCAAGTTTCTGAGTTTTTACAGCTGAGCTCTAGAACTTAGAAAGTAGAAATTTGCTAAAGAAAGATGACAAAATTCAGGCAATTTTATCTAGTAATGTTAGATAAATCTAAACTTATCTTCTGTTGTTTTTAAAGATTTACTTATTTTGAGAGAGTGCGAGCAAACTGGGGGGGAATGGAGAGGGAGAGGGAGAGAAGCAGATTTGCCACTGAACAGACAGAGCCTGACTGGGGAGCTTGATCTCAGGACCCTGAGATAATGATCCAAGTCGAAATCAGGAGTCCAACCTTTAACTAACGCTTAACTGACTGAGCCACCTAGGTGCCCCCACCTTATCTTCTTTAAACACAATCAACATGTATATATGATCTTGTTTATTAGATAAGAAGGCACAAATGGCAGTTGGAGCACCCAAAAATGTTCCTCAATGATTTGAAAACAAAGATTTCAGATTTTTAAATTTAAGTCTGATTGTAGGTATATGATGTAAAAGAGCATCACAAATATTAGTTGCTGCAAGTATACTTCTAATGACTTACAAAATCCTTTATCATATGTGCAAGTAATATAGGCATGTTTAATTATTAATTTTAAATTTCAGTGAGAGTAAAAAATTTGAAATTATTAATTTTAATTTAAAATTAATAATTTTAAATTTCAGTGAGAGTAAAAAGTGGCAATTGATAGGAATTACCACTTATTAAATGCTATGAAATCTGATTTTTATTTTAAATCCACTATTTCATTTAACTTTTAATGATATAATAAATTCAATGAGAGAAAGATTTGGTTCTTTCTCTCTCTTTTTTTTTTTTTTGTAGTTTCCAAGTTAGTAGACTAACTTGAATATAAATATTTGAATGATAAATTTCCAAGGTTACAGAGATAATTAACTTACAATAATGAAGCCTTTGTAATGTCAAATTCTTGCACAGACATTCATCAATCTTATGTAGAAGGAGGGAGAGGAAGCCTTAAATCACATTTATGAAAACCATCATAACAAGGCAAAACATTTTGCCCAATGCTTTCTATGACTCAAAACCTTATATTTTAGGAAGATTTTGGAAAGTTTTCAGGGCAGTTCAAGAAAGTATATTTGTTTTAACCCTAATGTAAACCTCAGATAATTAATGGGTATCTTTCATGCTTCTATGACAAATTACCAAACTCTGGATGTTTATAAACCACAAAAGTTTGTATCTTACAGCCCTGGAGGCTCAGAAGTCCAAGATCAATGTTCTGGTAGATTTGGTGTCTGGTGAGAACCTGCTTCCTTGTTCACAGATGGTCATTTTCTCCCTGTGTTTTCAGGTGACAGAAGAGTCAAGAGGGCTCTCTGGGGTCTCTTTTATATGGTCACTAATTCCACTCATGAGGGTTTCATACTCATGAACTGATCATCATCCAAAGGTCATACTTCCTAATGCCATCTCATTGGGGATCAGTATTTTAACATATGGATTTTGGGGGAACACATTCAATCCATAACAATAACTAAGCTATAAAACTATTTTTTCCTTCTCTGAACCATTAAATAAGACCTATATTTAAAAACAATCTTTAATCTTCTCACTGGTAAATGGTACATTTGGCTCTAGTTATAGTTTTCATAATTAAACATTTGTAATTTAAGCTCTCATCACCAGCCTATGACAACTGGATGTGGGAGGCCAAATTTGAGGGGGAAAAAGGTTGCTGGTTACATCACAATGTGAAGTGCTATGCTTCTATTTCAACAAATTCAAAATCTGAGCTCACTATGAAACAAATTAGCGTAAAATGTACTTACATACATCACACAGAATGAGTCTATAGTCCGTGGACTACAAGGAGAAAGATTTAGCAAATATATTTAATATAACAGAGTAACTTCAGTTGAAAAGTTGGAATTGGATTCGCTTTTCTATCTACTTACAATTTTAGGAGATATCAGGAAAAATGAGCTTTTCTGAACACTATCACCTCCTCCTACATTTAAACACTGGCATTTAACCAATGTCCTTTATTATATAGGTCTGGCAACTTAGAAAGATTTCTCCAATTTTCCCCATTTTGCTGGGTTGGAAAAACAGTGTGATGTTTAAGAAAGTTGGCTCCAGGATCTTGACAGTCTGAGTTTAAGACTTGACTCTGGACCTATTGGCTATTTTGACTTAGGGTGAATTGCATAATATCCCTATGTCTCAGTGTCCCTATGAAATGGACATAAGAATACCTCATAGATATTTGCTTATCTCTTTCTTCCTTCCTTCCTTCTTCCCCCCTCCCTCTATCCCTCCCTTCTTTCCTTCCTTCCTTTCTTTCTTCCTTCCTTCCTTCCTTCCTTCCTTCCTTCCTTCCTTCCTTCCTTCCTTCCTTTATCTCTCTTTCTTTCTTTCCTGTTTCTCTCCCTCCCTCTCTCCCTCTTCCCCCACCATCTCTCTTTCTTTCTCTCAAGTTTTCCAAGTCATAAAATGGGTCTCAGGAAATTTACAGAGGATGTGAGCTTTACATAGTCAATCAGCATCTCCATATCTTCAACGCTGTACTTGCTAGGTTTAAATCTCATTGTCTAGGGCGCCTGGGTGGCTCAGTGGGTTAAAGCCGCTGCCTTCGGCTCAGGTCATGATCCCAGGGTTCTGGGATCGAGGCCCACATCAGGCTCTCTGCTCAGCAGGGAGCCTGCTTCCTCCTCTCTCCTCTCTCTCTGCCTGCCTCTCTGCCTACTTGTAATCTCTCTCTGTGTGTCAAATGAATAAATAAAAAAATCTAAAAAAAAAAAATAAATCTCATTGTCTAGCCTTTTAGGTACATCTTCTCACCTCCAGTAAATAGTCTGTCATGCTACTCTTCTTTCAAATAGTCAACACTTGCTAAATCCAAGCTGAATTATGTATTTCAGTGAAGATGAATGGTTCTGGAGAAATATTCACCACAATACTAATTTGTGTCACATTAAGTCAATGATCACAGATTTGGAGTGAGTCCCCAGTACTGACATGATTTTCCTGTAACATTTCCCTATTTATCCCATTCTCCCATTCACTTGAGTTCTTTTTCACATATTCTCTTTTCTTCAAAGTTATAATACTTCCTCCTTTTTCTTATGCTTAGAAAACTTTGCTTCTTTGGTGATTAGGGGGAAAACAAGCAGCAATAAACTTTTGTGTCCTTAATATCTCACAACATCATAGCACGAATAACTTTTGCAACCCACCTACATACTCCCTTTCTTTTCTGTTGCAGCTAGTGACCTACCCATCGTCTTATTTAATGCCAACCTCCACCTGTGTCCATTTCATATCCTAATTTAGTCATGGAATTTGCTTCTACAAATGTTCCCTTTTCTTTCTGACATCACCACATTTTCCCTCTGAGCAGGAATGTTTCCTAAAAAATGTCCCAAGTGAATTAAAAGAAAACTCTATAACAGTTCCAACACTCTCCAGTTGTCTGATCCGCTATAGAAAATTGCTCAAATATATTGTCTTCATGTGCTGTGTGCACTTCTTTTCCCTCTTTGCTTGAAAATACTTTAGTCATGATATCCTTTCCATTCCTTATCTGGAAATATTTTTACAAGGTCTTCTATGATCAACACATTACCAAATCCAGTAACATTTCTCATTCTATGTACTTTATAAATTAAAACTGGTCATTACATGATATGTCCACATTAATTCCACACATCTATTCATCCCCTCACATCTCTGGAAACTGCTTTTCATTTTCTTTGCTTGTTTATGATTTTGATCCCAACTTCTAAATATTGGAATTCCTAGGAGTCAATCTTTTAATCACTTGACTTTTCTATCTATAACAGTTCTTAGACTTACCTCATTTAGTGGTTTCATATTAACATTTATAGTTATATTATGAAATGTATATATGATATCGGAAATGTATTTCAACCCACTGTTCTCATAAATTCTAGACATGTATATTCAACTACATACACTGTATTTCAAATTTAACATTTGACAATAAACTCTGATCTTCATCAACTTCTAAACCTGATCTTTATTCAGTATTTTCACTGGTATAATAAATGGCAAAATTTCTGCCTCAGTTACACAAGCCCTAAACTTTAAAGACCTCCTTGATACTTTATCTTCTATTATACTCCATATTTTGTCTGTTTATAGGTATTACTAGTTCTTCTTACTGGTGAAAAGGTACAGAATATGCCACACCAAAATGTGCCATGTTGGCATATTGATTATTTTGAATTAAAGTTACTTAACGAACAGACTGTCCAAGAAGGAGACTTTGACCCTCTGTTGTCTCCTGAAAGCAGGAAATAAATCTCTCATGTGGAAGGAACCCTCCCTATAAGAGCAGGGTAGGAGATATCCTTACCACCAGAAATAGGAAAGTTAGGGCTGAGAAGGCTATATAAATAAACCTCATTACTTTACAAATTTAGTACCTTCAGTCCCATTTTGTCATTTCTTCACAAATTTTGTTTCCTTGTCTAAAAGGTATGAACACTGCTTACTTTGGTCATTTCTTTGAGTCTCATATTTTTATGGGGCTCCCATACATATGAACTTTTATTCTTTTGATAACCTGTTTTATTTAAATCTAATTACTAGACTAGTCAAAGAACCTAGAAGGGAAGAAGGAAAAATTTTTCTGCCCCTACACTGGCAATAGAGGACTAGCATGTTTTAGAACAATCCTCTTGATGACAGCAACTAGAATAGTTGATAAAACAATATATGTTTTTAGGCACAGTGGAGTGGGGTACCTGGGTGTCTCAGTCAGTTAAGTATCTACCTTCAGGTCAAGGTCCCAGGGTTCCAGGACTGAACTCCACATCCCACATTGGGCTCCTAGCTCAGAGGGAAGTCTGCTTCTCCCTCTCCCCCCTGCTCATGCTCTCTCACTCTGATTCTCTCAAATAAATAATAAATAAATAAATCTTAAAAAAAAAAAGAAGCACAGTGGAGCTACAGTGGCAGTAAGAATTAGCAGGGTCAATATCAGGGAATGGAGAAAAACAAAGGGAAGTAAGCCTGGAATATAAACTGATTTTCTCTTTGAGCTACAGTTTCCAAAAGCAGTGGGTAAGATATTGAGACACATGAGCAGAACTTCTTGACATCACTGTAATGAAAGCATAAAAATTGTCAATGAGGTAAAGCCAAGAAAAAGACACCCTAGTAAGCTTTATGTTGGAACCCCAAATGACTACATCCTAGGGATATGAATGAACTGAAACAGCCAACATGAAGTAGGACTGAAGCCCAGTTACCAATCAGTTCAATTTGTAATTGGATTAAGGTGATCTTTCTATATTATTGCTGTGTTCTATAAGCAAAACAAATCAAATATAATATTATCTAGAGTCTCAAATTATCTCCACAACTTTTCATATATTATTGCTGACATTCGGCATAAAATTACCTAGCATCAGATACACAGCACATCAAAAATTAAAAAAAAAATGAAACAGACAAAATGCATGTAATAGAAGCATAATTTATAGCAAGTTGAGATAATAGTTATTATCAATGTAAGCTTTAAAATATTTATCTTAAAAGACAAAACAATTTCTGGGCACCTCGGTGGCTCAGTTGGTTAAGTGTCTACCTTCAGCTCAGGTCATGATTTGGGAGTCCCAGGATCGAGCCCCACAACAGGCTCCCTGCTTAGCAGGGAGTCTGCTTCTCCCTCTGCCCTTCACCCTGTTCTCTCTCAAATAAATAAAATCTTAAAAAAAAAATATTGGGACTCCATCAAGATTAAAAGGTTTTTCACAGCAAAGG